>ML782463.1:966166-994560 GCA_009831015.1 Picea engelmannii | reverse complement strand
CTTCCTGATTTTTCTCCGCTCACATCTTTCTTAAGAAGGCAGACAAATGTAGAAGATGGTAGCTGAAAACAAAATTTGAATCCAAAATCTGAGTTTATGAATGAAACAAACTCCTCCTTCACTGATGACTGTAATAGGATGGCCACCGTATCTTGAAAACCATGAAAAATCATTTCTTCTTGGTGAGCAAAAACAAAAATACAAGACTCTTTCGTAAGTGTTTGTTGTTCTTGCTTTATTTATTCTAGTTTGAGAACATTTTCAAATGAAATGGCAGCAATGGGTTTGTCTACCTCTCCATGCATCTCAAGAAAAACATTCATACATTCTTCAAATATGACAACCATATTATGTGCATCAAGGCTATTCTTTTTTTCATCAAACAATTTTGATTTGGTTTCATTAAACTTCTGAAAATTTGTTTGAGGGCTGCCATTTTGACTTTCAAATGAATTAATAGAAATAAGTTCTTTCTCATAATATTCTTGCAAATGCGAAAAGTTGACATCATGAACTATTTCACAGTCTAGAGTCCTCATGGATGTATTTTCAAAATCCTCGCCTATGTTTATGCTGTTTAGAAATTGGACCAATACGTCATTCTCAGGGGAAGAAAGGCAACCTTGAAATTACTTGTCTTGCTGGTAATATTGTTGAATATCTGCATTAGTTCTGGGAGAAAGGAAAAGACCTTTGATAAAAATTTCTTGATCGACTTCTTCTTTAATCTGATGATTGAGCACATATTTGAATTCTGAATTGAAATACCCTTCCAAGTAATGATCATGCAATGAATGCGAGTGTAGTTGGTGTTCTTCAATGATGACGACCCTTTCATGTAAATTAGTGTTACTGAGAATATAGTCAGAACTCCCTATGTTTTCTAAAATTTCATGATTTCCTCTTAACCATTCAAAGGAAGAATAACATAAGGGAAGAGAGTTTTTATCTGTAAGCCCGCTGCTTTCTTCACTTTCAATGCCATGCTTAGATGTTCTCTGATTTGAAATGATACAAACATTTTGTTTTAATAATTTGAATGAGGGTAAACATAATGGCAAGGTTTTGTTATTGATTCGAAACCTTCTTCATTTTTTCCAGTATCATCATAGGTACATTTTTCTATCTCTTCGGGTTTCTGGACATGCTCACTTTCCGCTTTGTCTTCGACCAACGACTGTATTTCTGAATTTACAAGGTATTCCTCAAAACAAAGAATAGGGCCATCAAGCATCTAAGAAGAGTACTCCAATATCTTGTCAATCTGTTTCATTTGTTTGGTGTGACTTTGCATCAACACAAATTTGTTTGCCTCAACAATAATCTGAGAATTCTCTTTCAACAATTTAAATGTAGTAAATCACAAGGGTATAGAATTCTCTTCAGCTGATCTAATATTTTGCTCCTCACTATACTGCTGAAAAAGAAAGTCTTCAATATCACGATCGTCTTCACACTTGTCATATACAGGCAGATCACTGACATATGCAAGGTCATCTAACAAGAACAAACTTGGAACATCAACCTTTTCTTCGAAAAACTGATTTGTACACTCATCCTCTTGATTATCTATAAATGAATACATGAAATAATCAGCCCCTTGCTTATCATGGGATGGATTAGAAACTAAATCAACACCTTCTCTTTCAACAAGTGGGACATAATTTTTTGTAACATCCTTGGTATTGGGAAATTCAAGAAGGCCTATGGCATGGTCAACTATATGCTCAAGGTTCCAATCAACCATTTTCTGTTCATATTCTCTCTTTTATTTTCTTTAGCATCTAACTCCTCATTTTGGATTTGTTTACATGCTTGGATGTTGTGCTGAATATCCTAAGAATCATCAAACATTTGTTGTAATGACTTAGGTATTCTTTCCATCAAGAGAAAAGACAAGTCTGGATGAAGAGTAGTTTCATAATGGAGCATGGTGGCAGTTTTAGTAGGTTGAATTCCTTTGGACAAATTGTAATAGACACTGGAAAACCTCCTACTGAATATAGAAATAGTTTCATTTCTCTGCTTTTTTAAGGCATAGAACTCTATAAGTTGTACATCCAAATATTTCTTCCTGCCCAAAAACTTTAAAAATACATCCTTCAATTCCTCCCATGAGCTAATTGTTTCTGGATGCAAACGTTTAAACCAGTCTTTGGTGTCTCCTTTCAAGGATTGAGAGAATGCACTCATACAAACATCATCATGGTCGATCTCAAACAAATCTATAAAATTCTCAAACCCTTGAATGTGCTTTTCAGCTAAGATGGTATCAGGTTCCCCATCAAACATAGACAAGTACTCATAGTGTTTTAGAGGAAAATCATGAAGGATGTGGGGTAACTTTAATGGTCTGTATCTATGCTGAATCTTGGAGGGTGTCGGGTCAAGTGCAGGAGATGAAATATCAACCCTGGTTTCATGAGACTTATCAACTTGGTTGTGGTCATCACATGGTCCAGATGGGAATTTTTTTATCAACATCAATGATACAGTGAGGATATGCATGCAAAACTTTAAGAGGAGGATATATAATTTCAAGATATTCATGATCATCATTAGAATGCAACAGTTAAAGAAAAATTTGTTTGGCATGTTCAAGGAAAAAGCAGAGGCAACTTATAACAAACAATAAAGTGCCTTGGAAAAAATCCAATTTTAAGTACTTGTTTTCTTTCATAATGTCTTTTCATACCTCTGTCAAGGGATCTCATTTTCTAGTGGAGTCTTTGAATTACATTTGAAGCTTGAGTAGAGTCACCAATAATGTTTTGGAAGCTGGATTCTGCATTGAGAGTGGAGTCTCTAGTGAAAAGTCGAATTTCTGGATTCTTCTACCAGTGGAATCACCTTCAAACTGATTTTTTGATGTGTGGAGTCGCCATAGCAGGAATACAACCAATATGTGTTTAAGTGTCTGCTGCTCTCAGACCTTAGAACTTAACCATGTCGTTCTTCCCAGTGAAAATTTTTCAATTTTGTCCCCGACAATGACACTAGAATGTTAGCACTCTGTACATTTTGTCCAGCTGAATAGACAAAGGATAGAGGTAACCATTTCAAGCAACTTTAGAGCTGAGGCACTAGCCTACTCAACTCAGAGAGGGATCGCTCATGTCACTTGATATATCTATGGAAATCGATGGCTAGATTTGGTTTGTGTTGGGGGTTTTTAATAAAATAATTGGAGAAATGAAGATGACATTTGGGCTATGGGGTCTGGAATAAATAGAATACATCATCAAACCTGAGACTATTAAGAGGAGAAGGCTAAATCATGCAGTAAGTCTAAGTTTATATCTAAAATTTTTGCATGACATCAGAGGAAAAAGAAACACATAACTACATCAGAGCATTATGAAGATGAATTCTGAATAAGTTAAGAAGAAAGAAACACAGTCTAAGTTGCTAAGCCAAGAGCATCAAATAATGAATTCTGGGCCTCTTTATCTCCAATTTAGACAGAAAGAAGTGTAAATGAAATGTATGCTTACAGGAAATACATACCATGAGAGGAAAACAAGACTCATATCACTGTCAGTTAGAATCTTTTCATAAACAATCCAAAATCTGCCTCTGCATTTATATATTCATTCTAGCCCCAAAATCTACAAAAGTTTTTCCTGCACAGAGGGCAGGCTCCTCTTTTCTCCATGCTTTTCTATATCCTCGAGATAATATATATAGACGAATTTCTTGTAGAATTCAAAACGTTCAGACTTCTCGTAATTCTAAAATTAGAGATGAGTTAGAAGGAGGAATGATTTATAATAACTGTTATCCTATTTTAAAGGGACAGTTGGGAACAAGTTCATCATATCTAGGCCCTTTTCTTCGACCGTCATCTGTCTAAAACATGCCGAGATGTACTTATTCCAGTCTGAGAATTTATTGTAGCTCAACGATCTACTTTTTCAGACTGACCAACCAGTCCGGTTGATTCTCCCCAATTCTTTCAACCGTTTCGACCATGTTTTTTGTCTTCTGTCATTTGCTCCATTTCTTTTTTATAGCTCGATTATTGATGATTAGGTCCTTCATGATGGGATTTAGCCTAACTTCTAATCCTGGGTCTATAGCAGGTTCCATATGGAATTTAGTATCTAATATACGTGTAATTTCCCTTTCCATCTTACCAATAGATAAACCTGCCATGTTACTTGAATGACCTGTTTGACTAGATATGGCTTGATTGGCCTCGTCCATGTATTTCAGTATCATGGACACCAAGATGTTCCTTTCAGAAGTTAGAGAGTCAATCTTACGAATGAGATGATACCCTCACATTTGAGAATCGATAGTTATAGAGTTCCAATCATGAATCGCTCACAGAGTTACTTACATGTACGTTGGTTTACCATGCTTGGCTAATCCATTTCAAATGATTAGCTTTCGATTTCGTTACATGGCGACGTTCACCTGACGTCATACGATTTTGAAGTACCAAACGAGTGAAGCGGGGTGATTTCGACCAGCCGTCACCCGCCCCATGAGTGGTTGATTTGACATAGTGAAACATGTGACATCAGGGCTTTGGCGAAAGTGGTTTCAGGCAAACTGCCTTTCGCCCCGATGTATCTCTGGAGGCGCCACATGTCAAATTTAAAAATCACAATGGTTTCCCCCGGTCCGCCCTTACATGATTAAGTCTTGTGCAAGTTCACCACCCAATATAGCCTCTAGTCGCTGATATGGGCCGTTTTTACAATCGAAGGTCTGTCGAGTTATGCCTTTTGCGCTTCCACTATATTTGTCCATATGCCGCCAGATATGTCATGGTCCTTTAAATTATCAATTCTCCAAACTATCATGCTTCCGCGATGATGTAGCTCTTGCTAAATTTCCGAGACTTGGGTTTTGTTTGAAAATTGTTGTGGTGATAACAGGTTGCACTATGATTAGTGTCGGAGGAATGGCCCAGTTAGATGAATGGTCCAGGTTCAACAATCAGAGACATGCATTCGCTAGGGAAAACTCATTCTCTCCAGGTTGCACTATGATTGGCCCAGTTAGGTGAATGGTCCAGGATAAAAAAATCAGGGACAATTATTCTTCTATGCTTGGGAAGAATAGTCCAGATAGCCCATGACTGATGTTTTACTTTCTGAGGGCAGATGCTCTTCTAGATCTCATAGATGTTAGTGGAAGAATGGCCCATATGACTCAGTTTGTATCATGATATTGTTTATGCAGGTTGATATCAGATTATATGATTGTTGAGAAGACTGTATGTCTGTACAATAGTTGTATGCTACTGTGGTGAATGTGATCCACTGGTAGTGACTATGTGTCACTAGTTAGTATCTGTGTGCTATTAGGAGTGGTTTTTTACCACTGGGTAGTAGTTGTGTAATAAAATGGATAGACACAATTGTGTTCTATTAGATGGCATTATAGCAGTTGCATGATATTATCTAATTGCCAGCTAGATGGATAGTCAGTGTGCTGGTGGACATACATTCTCCCTTTGGAGAATGGTCCAGGATGACAGATCGTTGATGTATCATGGACTAGTATTTTCCTAAGGCACAGTTATTGGCCCAATTAGGTTGAACAGTCCTCCCCCTAAGGACATGACGTCCCGATTAGGGTGGTTGATACGGGACCAATATTTTCTAAGGCATACGGGTAGAGATGGATCTCTATGGTACGTATGACCATATTAGAAAATAGTTTGAGACTAACATTCCTGTAGGATTGGTCTATGTAGCCCATGGCGTAGCTTTCAACATTTGTTGGGACAATCATTTCTCTAGGACATATATCCAGATTAGAATAATGGTCCTTGCATCACTCTGATTGAGTAAGTGACTTATTCAACATCATGCCTGATTACTTAGATGGAGTATGGTTTTTAGAGATGATGCAGTTGATGCTATCAGATGATACTGATAGTGGTGATGTTGCTCATGAGTTGATCTACATGATCATGAGATAGCATGTGTGGCAATGATGATGCTACCAGTTGAATGGTCTGTTTGTGCTCAAGACCATTTCTTTAATACCTCCCTAGCTAGGAGGGAGTGTTGATATTATGGTAGTTGCGGGAGGTATTAACCTCTACATATAACCTTTGACAAGACTAGAATATTTCAGGAAGCAATAGAAACCCTAAATAGATGTGTGAGAACCCTAGAAGACATGTCGACTCAACAAAATATATAATGTTAAGGTATTATACTCTAGGAAGACAAGTCGCCTCCACAGGAAAAAGATAAACAAAAAATGTAATTACCAGAAAGTCAGGTCGGCCCAGCCAGAAAAGTCACTAGACATATTAGTATAAATAGAGGACGTATTGACTCATTTTTTCACCCTCTCTCACCCAGAAAACTAGAAACAATGCACATTTTTGGAGAAGGAGTGCAGTTGCAACGATTGCAACTAGGATTTTTGGTCTTTGGTTATGGTTTGGATTCTTTGTTTGGTACACTAGATTTGGATAGAAGTACACTACTTTGGTTGGCTATTGGTTCTAGGGTTTGCTTCTAGAATTATTCTGTCTATCAAGGTTAAAGATGCTCGGGGGTGGCTGCATGCCTATGGTTGGGTGACAATATTGCTATATTGTCTATGGAAAAACGAGCACATCTCTTTTATTTTGACAATTTCAGATAGTGAAAGTTTTAGTGTCCTAAGGAAAGATAACAAAGAACATGTGGTAAAATATTCAGGATTTGGTTCACTATATTTTCAGAGATATCTCCTATGGAATTTAGGGTTTGTGACTAGTCTTGGAATTAGTCTCAAACAAGCCATTTTTTTTTATTTTTTCCATAAAAACATTTTAGTGAAGTTTCAGACTTCAAAATTTTCAGAATCCCAAGGAGGCATAGTGAATTACCTATGGAAATTTTTTCATAATTTGAATTAGTGTAATTTGTGAGATATATCTTGTGGAAGTTGGGGATTTTTACTAATCATGAAATTAGTCTTAAACAAGTAATTTTGGTATTTGTGTTATAACATTTTATCAGTGAAGGTTCAGAGTGTGAAATTTTCATGAGTTTAAGAATTCATATAAGAGTAATATAGGATGGAATTTCAGACTTAGAAGGATTCAAAGTTCAGAGATATATTAGGAAAAAGGTCAACCATCCAAACACACTCCAAATTAAGGGTTTGAAAGGTACGCAACTTACAATTGGCATAACTTTTGATTGAAAGATCTATTTTTGACGATTCAAAATTTGTGATAAAGAGGGGGAAAATGGATAATTATTATTTTCTCACATGGCTCCAAAGGTTCCTCCAAATGTTATTTCACCAACTAAACCTCCAGAGAGCTCAACCGTGACTCAAGAAGAAAGAGAATAAATTGTTCACCATATTGGAAAAGTGGAAAAGAAGATGGATAGGGTGGAAAACACGACAGATGAGGTGGTCAATAAGATGGATGAAAATAGGAAAGAGATGGAAAAGAAGATGGATTAAAATAGAGAACATATGAAAAATAATATGTTACAATTGCAAAATTCTATGTCTTCCATGATCTTACATGCTCTAGATGACAAACTCCCTAAATGAGATATCAAAATGCAAGGAAATCATGAAAATGTAGAGGAAATAAAGATTGAGTCCCATAATCATGATTATTCATAACTTTAAGATTCATATCATCGAGGTTTCAATGTGGCACCAATGAACTACTTTATTCCAAAGATCGATATGAGGAAGTTTGACGGTAAAGATCTTATAACATGGATATTCTAGATGGAGCAATTATTTGATCTACACCAAGTGCCAAGCTTAGAAAAGGTACATGTTGCATCCTTGTATTTATAAAATGATCAATTTGTTTGGTATCAATGGCTTTGTGAAAGAAAGTCGAATTATATTGTCTCTTGGTACATTTTTACAGATGAATTGATATCACATTATGGGGATATTAAGATAAATATATTCTTTAGTCAATTGATAAATCTTCAACAAAAAGGTCCAATTACAAAGCACATTCAACAATTCCAAAATATCAGTATCAGGGTAAAGAACATTATGGAGGATAATTTATTAGATGTATTTATGGGCACTTCAAAGGAGAACATTCAACACAAGGTGTGTCTCTTAGAACTTAAATCCTTGGAGCAAGCTTTCAGTATGATAAGGAAAGTGGAAAACAAGAATATGATTACTAGAAGGGTGGCCACTAACAACTATAGAGAGCACCATGTTCCCTCTCCTAACCTCACTCAAATGACAAGGTTGAATCATCAACACATGGATGAAAGAAGAGAAAAGGGACTATGTTTCAATTGTGATAGAAAGTACAATAAGCAACATAAATGTGGTGAGAACAAATTATTCTACATAGAATGTGAAGAGGAAGAAGATCAAGAATTGTAACGATCTCAAGATCTATATTTATAAAATACTACTCCAATGATATCTTGTCATGCAATTGCCAACATCGGTACTCCTCAAACCCTCAAGATACAAGGATACATAAAAAATAAAAAAGGTAACAATGTTGATTGATTCTAGTAGTATCCATAACTTCATCAATTGCAAATTAGCAAAATATCTCAATTGCTTTGTATTTCCAGCATTGGAGTTTCAAGTAATGCTTCTAGATGGAGGTACCATAAATTGTTCTAGGAAGTGCTACAGTATTAAGCTCAATATGGGGGAGTGTTTATTGGATAGTCCCATCATTTCCATCCAAATGGGTGGTGTTGATTTTGTATTAGGGGTCCAATGGTTAATATCATTGGGAACTGTTAGTCTCTATTTCTGCTTTTGATTTAGTGAGAAACTCTAATATTAAACCCTCCCTACCTGCACTTCATTGTTTGCTTTCGTTTGATTTTAATCTTTGTTTTCATTTTGTTATGTTTCACATTTTATCTTTTTGAATAATATCCTTAAGTTTGGGAGATTTAAGACATGGTTTTACAAGATGTGTCACTTCATATGCCTATTTGAATCTTGCAAATTCAAAATTCTGCCAAGTCATTAATAGCACTATTGGAATAACATTATTCCCATAGCGCCAATATAATCATGCCATGATAAGCGCCAGCCACCTTGATTTTGTTATGATGATATAAATCATGGACTGATAATCCGCATGTGTCCCATGATATCTCTTGAATCATTCTACAGTTCGCACCGTTACACGATGGGATCATTCTGTACCTGCAAAGACCCTTTTCAAATCAGTCAATTTCCAAACATCATTATATGATCCTATCACTCGTCATTCTAATTTGTTGAATTATAAGCACAAGTATTTTCCATAAGAAACTGTTATATGCTAATGGTTGCAGGTTGTAAATTCAACTTCCGAACAGTGCTAAGTTGCAAAATCATGTTATTAATATGGAACCTAAGAGAAGTGGGCAAGTTGTCAGATTAGAACCCAAATGCGCTAAGATTCTCGAAGAATATCCGCAGATGGCGCAGAGGTTTAAAGACGCTGGCTGGTTTGAATTCCTCGCCACCTTCCAAGGTTATGATGAACATGTATCTATGGCGTTTGCACAGAACTTCGATGGTTTCGAAGTGGAGATCGAAAATTTGCTGACGCTGGTGATAGAACAAACAATCACCAAAGCTTGCAGATTGGTAGTTGGAGGAGAATGATGGTGGAAAAAGGAACATGTAATCACATAATTTGTCAATCAATTTTTTCTACCATATAAGCAAAACTCAGATTGGAGAAAGGGAGTCACTCATGGTCGGATTAGACAGGAATGCCACACTGCTTTAATCATCATCCACATGTATATCACTTGCGAAGGCAGATTTTCATTGATTTACATCTACCACATTAGGTTGTTAATGCATCTAAACAAATATTATCCTTTAAATCTGCCTTACTTTCTACTCAAAAGCCTGGCAAAGATGTCAAAAAGGGTGCAGTCACACCCCGCAACTACAAAGAGTAGCCCGTTTCATCAAGTCTTAATTAAGACTCTGGTTGTTGATGCTCTGAGGGAGGTACTGAAACCCTAGAGCTAGTTGATCCAATCCCTGAATCCTGATCCACAACCCAACACACATAAAAGAGGCAAAGGGAAAAGGGTTGTTACATAGAAACAAAGTATTCCAGTTGATGAAACTCTTGTTAAAGAGGAAATGTCCGATATCAGGGTGACAAGAACCAAAAAAGTTAAGAGACCCAAACTGGATGTAGAGACCAAAACGTTTTCTGATGCAAACATAAATATGGAAGTAGATACAGATGAAGATTACAATGTAAATCCAATTAAACCCACAGTCAAGCATAAACATAAATACCTCCATTACACAGGAAAGAAAAAGAAAATAAAAATGTGGGTAAGACAACACGGACAGGAAAAAAAATTGCTCAATATTCTACAAGAACTATAACAAGAGCAACCACTGGATCATCAAAAGCTGAAGCAGTGTTTTCCGATGACAAAGGCTATTATTCTGCAGAACCATAAAAGCTACAGGAAATGCTCTGTTTTTTTTACCTGTTTTAGTCTTTATCTTCAAGAGAGGTTGCAAAATAGATGGGGATGAATTTGTTGAAACCAAAAGAGGTTTTTGTTGGGAACATGTCCCTTCACAAAAACCTCTTTCGGTTTTTACACAACGATTACATTTTAGTAGATTCAAATTTATCTTTGAGGCCTATTTTTCTGAAAAAGCTACAGGAAATACTCTGTTTTTTAACATGTTTTAGTCTTTATCTTCAAGAGAGGTTGCAGAATAGTTGGAGATGAATTTTTTGAAACAAAAAGAGGTTTTTTTTGGGAACATTCCCCTTCACAAAAACCTCTCTTTGTTTTTACACGACAGTCACAATTTAAGATATTCAGATATATCTTTGAGGCCTAATTTTCTGTTTTAGTTAGTAATTTTGGGAGCGGTTGCAGAATAGATGGAGATGAATTTTTGGAAACCAAAAGAGGTTTTTGTTGGTAACGATCCCCTTCAAAAAACCCTCTCTCGGTTTTTACACAGATATCACGGTTTGGGAGATACGAAGATATTGTTGCACCCTATTTTTCAGGAATTTGCCATATTTATTTTCCTAAAAAATCTCATGGACAACAGTTGACTAGCCACCTCATCAATTCGACTTGGAGATCAGATTTGATATTCTCCTTGATTATTTGAAACAATAAAATAAATATAGATGAGGAGGTTTTCAGATCCATTTCTACACCTTGTAAGACATTATTGTTCTATTTGACACTTAATAGCAAAGGCATATGGATGGTTAGACTTTCTTTTCTACTCTTTTCTTCTCTCTTCATGCTTGAGCTCATTATTCAAACTACAATGCATTTGTTTTATTGATTATTGATTAATACAGTAAGGAACTTGTTGTGGTGATTATTTTCAAGTTTTGATTTCAGGCTGATGTTCTTGTTTCTTAATGATATTTTGAGATAATAATTTATGTGAAGTTGACAAATTGGACACTTCATTTTCTCTTTTTCTTATTGGTCTAATCCATCTATGTGACTACCTATTAACTAGTCAATGGGATATCTTTTGTTCTTATTTTGATTTTTTTTGTTTATTTTATAACCTTTGAACCAGTTTTCAACCACCTCATTGAAAACCAAACCATAAAAACCTTCAAAACACTTTTGCAATAAACCGATGATGCCCTAGCTTGCCCTCTCAAAGTCAAGTGCAACTTTAGGGACTAACATATTTTGACACTGTTGTCGGGGACGAAGCAATGAAGATATCTTCTCTGGGAGAATGACAACGATCATATTCACTTCTTGATGGTGAGCAGGAAGAGGGCAGATACATGACTGCAGTTCTTTCACCATGTTGAATCCACTGTCTAAGGATTAATAGGCGACTCCACTGGGGATCCAAGTATGGAAGCCATTTTGGCTCAAAGATTGGCCTTTTGTGACTTTTCAGATGTAGTTGGTTTTCCAAACCCAATGCTTAGCATAGGTGAATGGGAAGGTTCCCTTCCTCCATTTAAAGGAGAAGATTGGGAGGTACCGACTAAACATCTACTAGATTTCCATGAGTTTATTCGTGAACGTCAGATTGTGCACGAGGATGTTCAGATCAAGATTTTCAGATACTCATTGAAGGGAGAAGCCCTGGACTGGTGCAGATCTCTTCCAACCACCAATATCAACTCTTTGAAAAGTTTTCATAATGCTTTCAATATATTTTGTAAAGAAAAATTTTCAGCTGAAAGTCTTTTTGAAAATTGCTGTGATATATTTGAGAAGCATATTCAGCATAAAGAAAAAATTTCTTCTGATGGTAAGGACAAAAATTATGTTGTTGAGGAAGATCATCAAGATTCAATTGATGACAGGGAAAAAGATTGCATAGTAGTAGACGCATTTGATCTCATCTCTGACGCACATGCTGTTTTTGATTTGAATGAAAAAGTTCTTGTTTATGATGCGTATAAAGAACAAGTATTTCCTCAGCATATTGTTGATAAATCTGATACACATAACAATATTGATAAAGGTTATCAATAGCCTGCTATATTTATGGTGACAGAAGATGAGCAACAAATTTATGAAAACAACCTGCACATTAGTCATGAACAGTTGGAACTAGTATATGGCAGTATTGAGAAGCAAGCATAGGTAACCATTTTCAGTTATCAATCTATTTCGTTCTATGATCCGGTAGCCATTTATATGGAGTTATGTTTCTTAGAATATTTCGGCCTTGCTATTTTTGGAATTAAATCAGAAGATGGTTGTAGGTATGTGTTACAAATTAAAAATCTCTTACACATAAATAATTCTTCTCTGATTTCTATCTGCGTTGAAAGAGCTTTGGTAAATGGTTTGATGTTACCATGGCTACATTGGAAGCATGATGTCACATGATGAGCCAGTTTTTACTGGTTAGAAGTAGGAATAAATAGAAGAATAAGCTGACCATCAAGTATGAGATTCTTTTCAGTCTATTAATTTGCAACATAAAATTTGGTTTCAGTTTTGAAATAAAGACTCCATGCCCCATGTATATAAGGCACTATTGGCAGGGGTAGTTTGGCTTCAAATGAGGAGCAAATTTGCAGAAGTTTGGGCCAGATTTGAATGATATTGAATGACTTCACAAGCCCAACAGACTAGGCATAGCAAAAAATTGTGGATGTTTGCAGAATTGAATATTTGTAGGGTCAAGTTGCATAGATGGATAGAAAGGAAAGGCATAGTGGTCTGCTTGTTCTTGATGCCTCATAGGGAGAGCATCATCCTCAGAAGGAGCCAGTGTTAGTCTCTAATTCTGCTTTTGATTTAGTGAGAAACTCTAATCCTAAACCCTCCCTACTTGCACTTCATTGTTTGCTTTCATTTGATTTTAATCTTTGTTTTCAGTTTGTTATGTTTCACATTTTAGCCTTTTGAATAATTTACTTAAGTTTGGGAGATTTAAGACATGGTTTTACAAGATGTGTCATTTCATATGCCTATTTGAATCTTGCAAATTCAAAATTCTGCCAAGTCATTTATAGCGCTACTGGAATAACATTATTCCCATAGCGCCAATATAATCATGCCATGATAAGCGCCAACCAACCACCCTGATTTTGTTATGATTACATAAATCGTGGACTGATAATCCACATGTGTCCCACAATATCTCTTGAATCATTCTACAGTTCGCACCGTTACACGATGGGATCATTCTGTACCTGCAAAGACCCTTTTCAAATCAGTCAATTTCCAAACATCATTATATGATCCTGTCACTCGTCATTCTAATTTTTCGAATTATAAGTGCAGGTATTTTCGAGAAGAAATTATTATATGCTAACGGTTGCAGGTTGTAAATTCAACTTCCGAACAGTGCCAAGTTGCAACATCGTGTTATTAATATGGCACCTAAGAGAAGTGGGCAAGTTGTCAGATTGGAACCCAAAGGCGCTGAGCTTCTCGAAGAATATCCACAGATGGCGCAGAGGTTTAAATACGCTAGCTGGTCTGAATTCCTCACCACCTTCCAAGGTTATGACGAACATGTATGTATGGTGTTTACACAGAACTTCGATGGTTTCGAAGTGGAGATCGAAAATTTGCTGATGTTGGTGACAGAGCAAACAATCGCCAAAGCTTGCAGATTGGTAGTTGGAGGAGAATAATGGTGGAAAAAGGAACATGTAGTCACAAAATTTGTCAATCAAATTTTGCTACCAGATAAGAAAAACCCGGATTGGAGAAAGGGAGTCCCTCACAGTTGAATTAGACAGGAATGACACACTGCTTTATTCATCATCCACATGTATATCACCTACGAAGACGGATTTTCACTGATTTAGATCTACCACATTAGGTTGTTAATGCATCTAAACGGAGATTATCCTTTAAATCTACCTTACTTTCTACTCAAAAGCCCGACAAAGATTTCAAAAAGGGTGCAGTCACACCTCGTCACTGCAAAGAGTAACCTATTTTATGAAGTCTTGATTAAGACTTTGGTTGTTGCTGCTCTGAGGGAGGTACAGAAACCCTGGAGCTGGTTGATCCAATCCCTGAATCCTAATCCATGACCCATCAAACATAAAAGAGGCAAAGGGAAAAGGGCTGTTACATAGAAACAAAGTATTCCAGTTGATGAAACTCTTATTAAAGAGGAAATGTCTGATATCAGGGTGACAAGAAACAACAAAGGTAAGAGACCCAAACTGGATGCAGAGATCGAAACGTTTTTTGATGCAAACATAAATATGGAAGTAGATACAGATGAAGATTACAATGTAAATCCAATTAAACCCACAGTCAAGCATAAACAAAAATACCTCCATTACACAGGAAAGAAAAAGAAAATAAAAATGTGGGTAAGACAACAGGGAAAGGAAAACAAATTGCTCAATATTCTATAAGACCTATAACAAGAGAAACCACCGGATCTTCAAAAGCTGAAGCAGTGTTTTCTGATGACAAAGGCTATTGTTCTGCAGAACCAGAAAAGCTACAGGAAATACTCTGTTTTTTTTACTTGTTTTAGTCTTTATCTTCAAGAGAGGTTGCAGAACAGACGAAGATGAATTTGTTGAAACAAAAAGAGGTTTTTGTTGGGAAAATGTCCCTTCACAAAAAACTCTCTCAGTTTTTACACAACAATCACATTTTAGTAGATTCAAATTTATCGTTGAGGCCTATTTTTCTGAAAAAGCTACAAAAAATACTCTGTTTTTTTACATGTTTTAGTCTTTATCTTCAAGAGAGGTTGTAGAATAGATGGAGATGAATTTGTTGAAACAAAAATACGTTTTTGTTGGGAACATGCCCCTTCACAAAAACCTCTCTCGGTTTTTACACAATAATCACAGTTTAAGAGATTCAGATATATCTTTGAGGCCTAATTTTATGAGATTTCACAATACATAATTTCCTGTTTTAGTCAGTAATTTTGGGAGCGGTTGCATAACAGCTGTAGATGAATTTTTGGAAACCAAAAGAGGTTTTTGTTGGGAACGAGCCACATCACAAAAAAATCTCTCGGGTTTTACACAGCTATCACCGTTTGGGAGATACAAAGATATTGTTGGACCCTATTTTTCAAAAAATTGCCATATTTATTTTCCTAAAAAATCTCATGGACAACAGTTGACCAACCACCTCATCAATTCGACTTGGAGATCAGATTTGATATTCTCCTTGATTATTTGAAACAATAAACTAAATATAGATGAGGAGGTTTTCAGATCCATTTCTTTTGGATCTTGATAATTATGTATTTTTTCTATATAAAATCTGTAGATGGAGAAGTCAAGGGGGGGGNCCTTGTAAGAAATTATTGTTCTATTTGACACTTAATATAAAATGAATATGGATTGTTAGACTCTCTTTTCTACTCTGTTCTTCTCTCTTCATGCTTGAGCTCAGTATTCAAACTGCAATTCATTTGTTTTCTTGATTATTGATTAATACAGTAAGGAACTTGTTGTGGTGATTATTTTCAATTTTTGATTTCAGGCTGATGTTCTTGTTTCTTAATGATATTTTGAGATAAGAATTTATGTGAAGTTGACAAATTGGACACTTCATTTTCTCTTTTTCTTATTGGTCTAATCCATCTATGTGACTACCTGTTAACCAGTCAATGGGATATCTTCTGTTCTTATTCTGATTTTTTTGTTTATTTTATAACCTTTGAACTAGTTTTCAACCAACTCATTCAAAACCAAACCATAAAAACCTTCAAAACACTTTTTCAATAAACCGATGATGCCCTAGCTTGCCCTCTCACAATCAAGTGCAACTTTAGGGACTAACAAGAACAATGGCCCTTAATTTTCAATATATTTTCATGACATTTTCCTCAAAAGTAAAGGAAATCGAGCTTAGAGGTATCCAAGGGAAACCCTCTAAGGTGATAAGCTCTAATAGCATGACGAAATTACTCAAAAAGGGACACCATGGCGTAACTGCACAATTGTTCTCACTATATTTTCAAACACCTATATCCTTTTCTCTAGTGGATCTCCAAATAGTTATCAACAACCATTCCAAGCTATTTGTAAAGATGACTAAGGGTTTTCCACCTACTAAAAATCATGACCATTCTATTCTTTTGCAACCAAGAAATGTACCACCTAACATTAGGCCTTATAGGGATCCATATGCACAGAAGAGTGAGATTGAGCATATGATCCAGAAAATGTTAGAGGCATGCATCATTCAACCTAGGTAAAGATGTTTCTCTTCACTAGTAGTGATGGTTACAAAGAAGGATGGTTCATGGCATGTGTGTTCATATTATAGACATATCAACATATTGACCATCAAAGATAAGTTTCCTATTCCTGTCATTGATGAATTATTAGATGAGTTTTGTGGAGAAATTTTCTTTACTAAGTTGGATCTTCGTTCGAGATATCATCAAATCATAATGAGATAGGAAGACATTCCCAAAACATCCTTTCGGACACATGAAGGTCATCATAAGTTTTTGGTTATGCCATTTGGACTTACTAATGCATCTTCAACATTTCAAAGCTCGATGAATTCTATTTTCAAGCCCTTCCTTAGAAAATTTGTGTTAGTATTTTTTGATGACACAATAATCTACAACAAATCTAGGGAAGAGAATGTACAACACGTTGACAAATTATTACAAGTTTTGGAAGAGAAATAACTTTATGCAAATCCTTCCAAGTGTGCCTTTAGGGTTCGAGAAGTGGAATATTTAGGTCATATTGTATGTCATGAAGGTGTAAAAGTGGACCCTAACAAAATTAAAACTATAAGGGAATGGCCAATTCCCAAAACCTTGAAGAAACTTAGAGGATTCTTAGGATTGAAATGCTATTACCCCATATTTTTCAAGAACTATGGTCAAATAGCAACACCTCTAACAACATTATAAAGAAGGAAGCATCTTCTTGGACTCAAGAAGCAACCAAAGATTTTGAAAAACTTAAGGAGGTTATGTGTACAACTCATGTCCTAGCCACACCTGACTTCAAAAAAACATTTGTTGTGGAGTGTGATGCCTAAGACCATGGAATTGGTTCATTTTTAATGCAAGAAGGAAGGCCCCTTGCCTGTGAGAGCATCTAAATTAAAGGAAAAAAATTACTCAAACCCATTCATGAAAAATAAATGTTGGCCATACTACATACAATTAAGAAATGGCACCATTTCCTAATAGGAAGATAGTTCAAACTAAAAATAGATCATGATAGTTCAAAGTACTTCTTGGAGCAACAATTGTCTTGAGAAGAGAAACAAAAATGGGTTACGAAGATGCTAGGTTATGACTTTGAAATTATATACAAGAAAGGAAAACATAATATCGTGGCATAGGCACTTTAAAGGAAAGAAGAAGAAATAGGTGGTCCACTATGTGTTATTTCTATTTCACAATATGTTTGGGTGTAAGAAGCAATGATAGAATGGAAGAAAGATCAAGAGGTATGCAAGATCATTCAACAACTACAAGAGGACCCTAGTGCATTAGATAAATTTGTGTGGAATAATGATTTGGTATGGTATCACGATCGCCTATAATTATGTAAGAATTCCCATATCAAATAGAAGGTCCTTCTGGAATTGCACACTTCTCCTCTAGGAGGACATTCATGGTTCTTGAAAACTTACCACAAGATCAAGAAGGATTTTTTCTGGGAAGGTCTTAAAACTAATGTTCATTTTTTTTTGGCTAAATGTGTGATCTACCAACATAATAAGGGAGAGGCAATAAAGACGCCAGGAATCCTACAACTATTAGCTATACCAAGTCAACAGTGGGAAGAAGTTTCAATGAATTTTATTACAGGTTTAACTAAATCTAAAGGAAAGTATGTCATCATGGTAGTAGTGGATAGAATGACAAAGTATGCTCAAATTTTCTCTCTTTCTCATCCTTTTAAAGCAATTATAGTAGTCACAATATTCATGGAAACAGTTCAAAAGATACATGGCATCCCCAAGATTACTGTAAGTCACATAGATCCAATTTTTATTGAAAATTTTTGGACTGAATTGTTTTCTTGTTTGGGTAATCAATTCGCTCACAACTCATCTTACCATCCTCAATCCAATGGGAAAATTGAGATCGTGAATAAATGTCTAGAAGGATATCTTCGTTGTTTTGCATCTAATAAATAGACAAAATGGGTCAAGTGGTTGCCCTCTGTAGAATGATGGTACAACACATCCTTCCATACTTCATAAAAAATGTCTCTATTTCTGGCACTTTATGGATATCATCATCCATCCATCACATCACCCTTGAAAGTGACTATAAAGGTTCAGATAGTGGAGGACCACATAAGGCACCAACAAGAGGTTCTCAAACTATTAAAGGACAACTTGGTTATAGATTATAACCTTGGAAAACCTATCTAGAAGGACCTCTAACAAAAAGTAAGAATTTGTGGAGCATTATCACACTGTGTTTTAGTCCTAGGGTATGGCAGTTTCTCACAGGGTGGCCATGCAAACTTCAATCAAACTTATCACTAAAAAAGTTTCACCTAAGTACACAAAAATTGTGCCAAGGAGTTGTACTTGACACAATTGACCAAAGTGCTAATGGCCATGGATGATAAGAAGTCTTTGTGACTGGATGGATAACCCTATGGATTTTTCAAAGCCACTCGACATTAAGTCAGGCCTATTTTTCTCGAAGTGTAGAAGGAAGTAGTCTAAAAAAAGTCTTCGGGTTCTCTCTTTAATAGAGGATTTATTATTATTCATTAAAAAAGCGAGCAACATTGAGCTCATTACTAGCTAACAATCCAATACATTGTTAATGTATCCTAAAAAGTCTTCTCTAAAGCCTTAGCCTTGAAAGGCTCTGGTATCTCTTACCTCAGATTTTTAGACCTAAATAAACTAGGTTCATCCTAAATAATGTGGAAACACACTAGGAAGGAATAAAGTGGGCTAGTTTCTTGGGGCTAAGGGTTTTGTTTAATAAGATTGACTTGGAGAAAGATTATGAGTCAACAAAATGGTCTTTTCCTTTTCCATGATATAGACCTTAGGTTTTGGTTATTTTTTTTTATATGTGGTGGAAATGATTTTGTCAAATACCTCAACTTTCCTCTTAGTCAATCAAGCCAAATATGAAGAAATTGGGTTGCATTGGTCAATAAGGCCAAGGTTTCCCTTTATATCCTACCCTTTATGTGCTCATGGCCAATTCCCTAGGAAATTTTTTTCATCGTCACACCTTGTGTGATGTGATAAAGGGTATCCCTCTCGCTAACCCCAATTGGAGATAAAATTTTAATGGGAATTTTGACAATGACTCCTTTCTCACTCTTTTATAAGAGCAAGAGTCAATGGTCAACACCATGGATTGTATTTGCATTTTCAACGAGGCTTTGATATCCAAGCTCCAAATGGCCAAGACTAAATGTTATTGGCTATCTCATAATGGTATTGGCAATTGTCTTTCCATGTAGAGTTGGTCTTGGATTAAACATGAGAACATGTTCAAGTTTAAGGAATTCGCTTTGCCTCCTAGGCCTTTCTTAAGGTTCTTTGGGAGGCTATATTGCAACACTTAACGAATAAAGTTGACGAATATATTACTCACCCTCTATTGCTTATAGACCGATTTCAATTTTTTTCCAATTATTTTTGTTGTCACCCATGTGTATTATTCCTCTTCTTGGGTTACCTCTAGTATGGCCTATCATAAGCTAAATAAAATGTTGTAGGATTCTCTCTAAGATGGCCTACGTAAGAGAAAAATATTCTACCATGTAAATTAGGATCCTTATTATATCCCTAAATATTGGGGAGGTTTAGGTGATTTTATTAAAGGACAATATCATTTGGTGGGCCCCCTAATCTAGTTTGATGGAAAATATTTGGTTAATATACCATGGTTCTCAACCGAATGCTTATTCAAGAAAGGAATTATCAAGGTGGACTATTTGTTCAATGGTTCTTTGTTGATTTTTCATATATAAGATGACATTCATTCAATACATTGTTACAATGATGAGTGTTCCATATATATATAACATATGGTGACCATCCATGAAAGTATGCATCCGTTGGATAATAAATTTATATATGGAACACTCATCATAAATAAATACTTATTTATGATATATATTTATACCTTATATAAATATATTATTACATTAATAATATTGTTTAATAATTAATAATCAATTATTAATTATTAATCTAGTAGAATGTCTTTTCGATGCTAGCCAAACATCAACACTCCTTCTCAGTGAGGGAGACATTCTACATTGTGCCAAGATTAACTTTGAAGATTACCTGCGGTAGCTCTCAAATAGCTTCAACATGTCACCATGACATCCACTACCTCGCAATGCATCTATACCTTATCATGTGTACCATTGTGACTTCACAACCAATCCATCCAAGGTCTATGGGTAGTTCTCAAATAACTACAATGCGTCCCTAAGACATTGAATAACTTGCAATGCATCAGTACTTGATCATGTGCACCCTCGGTCTTACTGCCAACCCTTTTTCATGTTGGATGCGATCCACCTATCTTAGCGCCAACAATTTTTCATGCTAGATGAGTTCCACCTATCTCAGTGCCATCCCTTTTTCATGATGGATGAGAACACTCGGTGCCAACCCTTTTTCATGTTGGATGAGTTCCACCTGTCTTAGTGCCAACCCTTTTTCATGTTGGATGAGTTCCACCCGTGTCAGTGCCAACCCTTTTTCATGTTGGATGAGATCCACCTATCTCAGTGCTAACCCTTTTTCATGTTGGATGAGAACACTCAGTGCCAACCCTTTTTCATGTTGGATGAGTTCCACCTGTCTCAATGATATCCCTTTTTCATGATGGATGAGAACACTCAGTGCTGACCCTTTTTCATGCTGGATGAGTTCCACCTGTCTTAGTGCCAACCCTTTTTCATGTTGGATGAGAACACTCCCTCTAAAGAGGGACCACACCAAGCTTGTCCCTGAAGTACTCAAACTTAATCCTTGACAATGGCTTGGTAAACATGTCCGCAACTTGATCCTTTGTAGTCACAAAACTTGAGCCTCACTGCTCCCTTCTGCACCATATCCTTGATGCATTAATATCTGATCTTGACATTATTCGACCTGTCATACACCACTAGGTTCTATGATGACTTCATGCAACTCTGGTTGTCACACCAAATGTAGGTCTCCACTAGTCCGAGACCAAATAACCTAGACAACAATTCTCGAAGCCACACTGCTCCTCCACATGCTGCCAAATACTCAACTTCAATCGTACTCAGCGCCACACATGATTTCTTCCTGCATCCGGTGGAACCTCCTTCTCCTTACTGTAGTACGCATCTCCCTCTGGAACTGACCGTCCATATCCCTCTCGAGAACTGAATATCAACTGAATCTTCAACCTGTTGAATTCATCACTTGTCCTCCATAACAAATCTCATCATCCTCTTCTTCTAGGTCTTAATTACAAATCAAATTTAGTCCAATATTCAACAATTTTCGAAGCCACACTACTTCGCAACTTGCTACACATGCTTCCACATACTCTACCTCAATCGTACTGAGTGCTACACACAATTTCTTCATGTTGCTCCATGAAATCATACTAGAGCCTAGACTGAAGCAATATGCCAAAGTACTCTTCCGATAAGGAATACTGCCAGCCCAATGTGAATATGAATATCCATATAAACCGAACTCATGGTTTTTCACATACCCGAGACCATAATCCAATGTACCCTTAAGTTACCTCATCACATGTTTTGTTGTGACCAAATGAACCTACTTGGGCTACTCCATATATTGACTCAGGGTGTTCACAACAAAACATATTTCCGGTCTTCTGTTCGTCAAGTTCATCAATGAACCCACCATCTGCTTGCATAAAGTAACATCCACAGTCTCTGAATTTGTATCTTGAAACAACTTCATATTTGATACCATAGGTGTAACCATTGCCTTGCAATCCAACATCCTGAACCTCTTCAAGATTTCCATTGCATACTTCCCTTGACCTAGGGAGATTTAACCTGACTTTTGTCATACCTCCAGTCCTAAGTAATAATGCATCAGACCAATATCTTTCATATTGAACTCTGAGGCCAATTCCCTCTGTCATTAAAAACCTTGGTTGTCCAGTCTACCTCATTGGATGCTCCCTCTGTAACTCTGTGACAATATTTTCATTTTTCGAATCACACAACATCATGGTAACCACCACATCAACACATTGACACAAGATTTATGTGATCTCATCTACATATCGTTTGTCACTGCTTCTTATGTCCATCTCAATCACTCCTCACCAAATACTCATGTTGATCTTGATCTTCTTCTCTGTCAGGTTCTCTACCTGAGCCTTGAACTCTTAGAATCTGTTGAAGACCTCATCCTTGGTCTTCATGAATAAGATCTATGAGTGTCACATAGTATAAGAATATCGGTAAACTTTCATGTGCCTAAAAGTGCCATGATATATTAACCATGTATCCATGGTAACTTTCCTAGAACAAGAACAAGAACATCTCCATGGAACAAACATTTCCATGGTAACTTGCCCAAAACAAAATAAGAGAAAAACAAGAATATTTCTCATTCTAAAGTTTGTTGCAGTGATCCTTGCAAACACATTTCCTATTCATGATATGTATAATGATCAAGGTGGAGAACTTGTGATAGTATTTATTAATAACCCTGTAGATGATGAAGCCTCCATTCACACAAGTTTGGGTCCACATTCATAATTATTTATCACTGTCCAGGGATATGACAACCAAAGTCTAAATGAGGTTGTTGTTCTACTCGAGATTCTCTATCCCAGAACTCAAACAAGTGTTTCTACTCCTCTCTTCCTCTTCTAAATAGTTTTGGGAGCACCCAGGTGAGGAATAGAAGCAAAATGCCTTCATCCCTCCCTAACTCACCACTCTCATATAAAATCAATGCTACATAGAAGTGTGGTTACTGTTTGCCATAGCTATCACCTCGGTCCACCCACATTCCCTCGGGAGTCGGTACATCTTTAATTTTCAGGATGTTTCTATGGGATGGCCATGGAGTCCTCCGCTTCTTCACCATGGGTTCTTCTTTTATGAAGTCGTCAGTTTATTGACCACATCTTCTTGCCTTCCCACATATCGTTTCCTTCTTTCCCAATATAAACAACCACATGTTCTCCATCCTACCAACTAGTGTGACTATATCGACCATCTCATCATTCGTCTACATATTGCGGTGTCGAATCTAGATCATGCAAAATTTCCCATTGACCTCGCGAGACTAAGCGAGGGATGGTATTTCACTACATCCAAAATCGATGATTCCATCTCTTCCAGAATCGATTGAATCGATGCAACCAAAGAGGATAGCCTCAGGAAATCATACTAAAGTTTTATAAAACATGTAGCCATGGAATTAGGGCTACCCCATGTGACCATCACAACAACAATCATACTCTGCCATTGATTCTATCTCCGCCAATATCTAAAAAAAAATGATATATATACAATCACAACTAGCTTCCTGCTCCTTGACAACAAAGTCACGAGGGCATGACGAGGATTATTCGAAGATCTGACTCGGCCTTTTTATGAATCCCTCCATGAAAACGTTGACCCAATCTCTACGGTATTTAGAAAATACCCCCAATTCTTCCAACATAGGCAACAATTGTTGATTTTCACTACAACTAAGCATACTGTAACAAGGAAACCTTGCAAGTTTTGTTGAATGAACACTACCAAAAACAATAAGGAGAAGACAAAATCTTCTCAATCTATCTCTGTCATAGGTGGCTTCCTTGGGATCTCCGTAGATAAGTATGACTCCTTTCAAATAATTGTCCACTAACTCCAACAAGTCTTCTCAATTATCACTACCCTTAATGGCTCTCACTCATGGTCATCATGTCAATGTGATGGACATAGACACTAGTGCAAACACAATAGTAATTCACTCACTCAATATATCTACTCTATTAGTCTCATAGGTCCCATTTCTTTTCCATTTCCTTGGGCCCTCCTGTGAGGGAGTCAGGCCCAATCTTTCTTTGATACGATGTTGAATTTTCATATATAAGATGATATGCATTCAATACATTGTTATAATGATGAGTGTTCCATATAGATAGAACATATGGTGACCATCCATGAAAGGATTCATGCCTTTGATAATATGTATATATAAATATATTAATATGTATATATTTATACCTTATATAAATATATTATTACATTAATAATAATTTTTAATAATTAATAATCATATTATTAATTATTAATCTAGTAGACTGTCTTTTTGATGCTTCCCAAACATCAAAATTCTTTACATACTTGGAATTCTTGGGAGGATATGAAAATGTTGTTTCAGTTGGCTTATCCAAATAGACCCGTAATTGAGAGGTTTCTAGAGTTGGTGATTGAGGACCTTTTTCTTGCACTAGGTATTAAATCTCCTAGAGCATGGTGGAAATATTGGTGATAAAACTATTTCATGGGTTTTAACATATATAACTCCATGGATGGTAGAAGTGGCTTGGCTCTAAATCTATGATTGGAGTTAAATTGAATAAGTTATGGAGGGTGGTTTCTATGTAGTCTCCCAAGTTGTTTCAACTCCACTCTAATTGTAAAATACTCATTGAACCTAAGAAATATATTTTTTCCTAGTCCTTAATGTTGGGTGGCCTCCCTTTAGGCCACTGTCTGAAATACGTAGAATTCTGGAACCAAAAGTATCTCTTAATAAAAAAGATGAAACTATTAAGAAACTTTTTAAATTTTTCCCATTTGCTAGGTAAATATGGGTTTAGGTGTCTAAAATTTGTGGTCATCTTCATTCTTGGATCTATCTCTTGAAAATACACCATTCTCAATGATAAGCTCTCACTGAAAGTATCTATGTAGCATGATAGCTTGTTAGAATTGAAATTCTAATTTTTATTTGGAAAAAGAGGAGTTACAATTTTTTCAAACTAAGTATTTGTGATGGTTTCCCCTAGTTTGATAAAGCTTTGATATATTCCAAATTGTGCTTCTAGATCTAGGTCCAAGCTAGGAAAGTGGATCTAGAGTCGGTGCACCTATGTAGGCTAGTTCTATGGCATGACCCCTGCACAATTATTTGGGTCCCTTGGGAAGTTTACTCACCTCATGGCTTAATTTATTCACACCATTGTGGAAACTGGCCTTACCATTGACTTGGCCACTAAGTCTGAGATCATAATTGTTTTGCAACTAAAGTAGAGAACCCACAATTGACCACCTCTTCCTTGACCTAAATATAACATGTACCCTCACCTAAATTTGTCAATATACATGGAGAAGCACCCAAAAATTTAATCAAATGATAGATAGGACACCAACTCATAGAATGATGAGCCACTTGTCACTAGGTGGGGTCCCACATCCAAAGATCGAGACCCTCCATGTGACATGGGATCCATGGTCGCTTCTTAGATTAAGTGTCTATATTGAATGTAGCCCTCAACTCACCTGTTATCACATAATGTTGTCTAGAGTCATGTGTGTTTGTTGTTAATACCTAAGTCTGTAATCCCTTTCCCTGTCTCTCTCTTTTTTACAGGCCGAGTCTTGAAGTTTTTCCCTTTCGACTGTTAAAATAGGTTGTTGATTGCCCATGTTTCGTTTGTGCGCCTTGGTTCCCCTTAAGGTCTTACTCGATAGAAATGTCAGCCCAAGCCCCTCTATTTTTCTCCAAGGATGAACACCCATCGCCCTTTTCTTTCGTCACTGGTCATTCTGTTTTCCTGATCCTACTCCAAGTCATCCAAATCTTCGTTTTGCACAGGCAACAACCATGGAGACAAAGTGCAACACTTAGAGTGGTTTAAAGTGGACTCAAATCAAGTGAGAAAGCAAGTTCAATTTTCAGTGGAGGAGATTCCATGTGAAGTTCATATTAGTGGCCCTCGGGCAATCAGGATTATCAAAGTTGTGTGGAGTTTAATGTCAAACAAAAGTCTGAAGTTGAAGATGAAATGCCGTGTGTCCTTCCTCAGCGGACGGACACGATTTATTTTTGTTAAGCCCTAATATTGGCTCATTACTCCTTAATTGGGGAATATTATATTAGTAATTTTATTTTATTTATGTCGACTTTAGGCCATTAGTTGTAATTATACCTCCTAGTCTCCTATATATACCAAGGAGACATTTTCATTTTGAATCATCTTGTACTTGAAAATTTAAGTGGGGTAAAAGGAGGTTTCCCCCTCGAAGAGGCTTTTTATATGAAATTATCTCTTTTTCAAGGCGTTGAGTACTTTTTTTGAGGTTTTTCTATGCTATATTGATATTTGGTTCTTAACATATGGTATCGGAGCTCAAGGTCTTGGGGTTTCGCAGCTACATATGAGACAGCTTGGAATTTTTGCTATAACTTTTTTTTCTACAACGTTTCAGAAGGAACTTCTTAGAGGATATTTATTAGATGGATCAAGGTATGTTGGGTTCAAATTTCAGCTCTTGAGGCCTTATATTTTCGGAGATACAACCTGTACAAGATAGGGTTCTGGAATCATCCTGAACTGAGTCATTGCGGAATTTTCTCTATAAAATTGTTTTTGTAATGTTTCAGACCCTGAACTCCGGAGTATATTCAAAAAAATTAGTAAGGTATTTGTGGTAAAAAGTTCAACTTTTGGGTCATCTTAAATTTGTAGATACACCCTGTGTAAGATAGGGTATCTGACTAGTCCTATTGACTAGTCTCAAGAAGGTGTTCCAGGTAAAACAATCATAACTTCTTCCTAGAGTATCCAAATTGAGTGGGACTGGTTCCATTGGATCATGGACAGTCTGTAGTATTTCTGGTATGAGTTTCAAAATTTTATATCAATAATTTTGTGCAGGGCACGCTATACAAGTGAGATCTCCTGGAAAGGCCAAAAATTGGAAAGTTGTGGGGAAGTTACCGTAAATTCCACTTGTCACATCCAATTTTGATCAGTCCTATGGCATTGCAGAGAAGAAATATCGAATAACTACATAAAAGAAAGTTTCATACCCAGAAGGGCCGAAACTTGGGAGATACAACAGAAGAAATATTGTCTAGCAGAACCACCTCAAAATAAAGGTTCAAAAGTGATACTTGGCCAACATGAGACCCAAAAAGGGAACTTCTACACCAAATAAGCCTCCAGACAATCCTACTTGGACTCTTGATGAAGGTGAAGAAATGCGTAGGGACATAAATGATTTAGAAAAGAAGATAGTAACAAAAGATGAACTACAAGAGATGGAAGCTAAGTTGGAGGCAAAGATGGATGGTTTAAAAGAGGAGATCATGGAAGTATTGAAAAATTTTGTAACAGAGAAGACACCTGAAAGCGAAAATGAATCCCATGAAATTCATGATGAGGACACAAGGAAGGTGAATCAAGAATGGAGAAACTTCAGAGGCAACTAAAGATTTTGAACAACTTAAAGAGGTGATGTGCAAAGCTCCTCTCTTGACCACTCCAGACTTCACAAAAACCTTTATTGTGGAATGTGATGCCTCGGGAAATGGAATTGGTGCTATCCTAATGCAAGAAGGAAGGCCCCTGGCTTTTGAAAGTCGACCACTCAAGGGAAAGGACTTACACAAACCCATTTATGAGAAGGAACTCATGACAATACTACATGCATTGAAGAAATGACATCCTTACCTAATAGGTAGGCACTTCAAGGTCAAAACAGATCATGATAGTCTTAAATACTTCTTGGAACAAAGACTATTTTAAGAAGAACAACAAAAATGGGTAACCAATATATTGGGTTATGATTTTGAAATCGTCTATAAAAAGGGGAAGCAAAATGTTGTGGCAGATGCACTCTCAATAAAGGGTGAAGATGTTGAGGACTTTCTCTGTGCTATCTCGATCATACAACTCGATTGGATAATAGAAGCAAGGGATGAATGGAAGAATGATGAAAAAGTGTGGACTCTCATTCAAAGGTTGCAGTAGGATTCCAGTGCATCAGATACATTTACATGGAAAAATGATTCACTATGGTACAA
>ML782463.1:945090-959080 GCA_009831015.1 Picea engelmannii | reverse complement strand
TGCAACGTTGTGACATTTGGCAGCTCTATTGATTGACATTGAGTTAAATATTGTATCTCTAAGCTAATTTAACAAAACGTTTTTGCTCTTTGTCATAATTTTTGGCCTATTGATTAAAGCTGACGTCACACCTATTGCAGAAAAAATATAGGTGACGCAGCAACATTATATATGAGCTTGGTTTGACATGTTTGTTGCATTAATGATATGATACAAGGTCTAATATTGAACATTGAATGCTTTTTATCTCATATGCTTTGTTGATGAAGTGATATAAACCTTTGACATTTCTTGCCATCATTGACTTCGTCAATAATAGCATTGATTATTTGCTCATATATATGATAAAGATAGTCATTAGTATTTTGAAGTACTAACCCACTGCAAGCATATATTCTAGCTTTGTTGTCTTGTCTCGCAAACAGGTGCCATCCAGTGGAAGAACTTCTCCTGACTATCTCATACTTGGCTGTAATCTGTGGAAGGGAATCTATTGTCTTGATCCATTATCCTTAGCCCTTCTTAAACCTAGATTACTTTAGGGACGTCTCCCTTGGACTAGCCCTCCTAAATAGAAAGAGCCCCCCATCGAGGTGACAGTGGGTGGGGAAGCTCCTGTTACGCCGGTTTCTACCCTTGAATCAAGCTATTTTAACCTTTCCTACAAACCGTGCGATAACAGACACAAAGCACAACACTTAGAGTGGTTTAATGTAGACTCGAATAAAGTGTGCAAGCAAGTTCAGTTTTCAACAGAGGAGATTCCATGTGAAATTCAGATTAGTGGCCCTCGGGAAATCGGGATTATCAAAGTCGCGCAGAGTTTAATGTCAGAAAGAAGTCTGAAGTTGAAGATGAAATGCCGCGTATCCTTCCTCAGTGGACGGGCACGATTTATTTTGGATTTTGGGTTTCGGGATTATGGGTGCTTCTCCCCTCAGCTTCCTCTAAAGTTTTAAGTGCATTCTTTTCAGAATTTGAGAAAGGATCATGGCCATTAAATGGAAGGTGGGATGTGGCAAGAGATACGTGAATTCACGATTCGGGGAATTGACAAGGGGTAGAGAGTCAACCTTGCGAAGTGCGAAGTTGCAAAGCACTCGAGAGTTAGGCCCTGGGTCATGATCCGAAGTCATGTGGAAGGTGGGCCTAAAAAGAGAAGCTAACGCCCAAATTCATAGAGTTGGCCATTTCGAGGTTCCGAAGAAGCCATCGCAGTCGTCAACCGTGAAACAGATCTGATCGTCGATCTAAGTAAAGTGATTTTGCCAATTCAGGTATTGGGAAATCGAGAGTAAGATGATGAGAAGACCTCTGAAGTGAGAAATCCCAAAATACCATTTGGGATAAGGCATCAGGTGACAGCCCGAGGTCACATTAGAGTAAGGCCAAAGTCACAAGGCGGTCATCCTCTGCTCCACGTCCAAGGCTCTTAAAATGCCAATTTTGGCGCCATCTCCATGCAAGGTCTAATGTATCCCAGAATTGGTGGACGGGTAAACTTTAGCGGTGACACCACAAGTAGCAGAATCTTCCTAGCCATAGATCTTGATCAGACCAATGGCCCCGAGTTCGCATGCTCATTCAACATCACATTTAATCACAACAAGTAGTTTCCCCTTGGTTACCTAGCTCGGTCTCGATCCCGAGGAGGCAGTTAATGAAAATAGAGCTGGTGGTTGAAACCTCAGCTCACTCCATAAATGGAAGGCATGGAAGGCCTGACCGTGGGGACTAAACCGTCAGCCCGTGGTACCCCTGTGGATAGATTTTCCTACAGACCCATGCCAATATGAGCTCACGTCTGACAGATGGATACATGCATAGTCTTACAGAAGACTGCTCAGACGAAATGATTTGAATGTAGTGATTAAATCACACTCTTGATAGTCAGGGACTGATCTGATTATAAATGTTTCAATTTGAAGATTTTGTTGGGTTGTCAACTGATCGAGCAGAGCTCCCTATTTTGTAATGTTTGGATGCCAGAGCTGTTCTTTGGTTATGTCTCAAATTTGAGACTTTCAGATTAATAGAAGTCAACCCCTTTCCATCTCTCTGTAAAAAGATGTGTTAAAATGCTCGGGCATGGAGGATCCAGTCAAGGGTTTTTATTATATTGTAATGTAGGTTTGATTACAATAGTATCACAACCAGTTTTAATTAGTTATCTTTGTTATCTTTTTCCTCTTACACTGAATGAATTGGTCATGGAGGATCTAGTCGAGTTGTTATAGCTGCATTGATAATGTAGGTTTGATTATTATGCTGTTGTGACTGTGTCGTATGGACATATTTCAGTGTCTGAAGCTTGAGTTCTAGAGCATTCTTGAGCCTGAGTTTTTCCTCTCCAAGCTGCTTGAAGGCCTGATGCCCAAAGCAGTATTGTTCACTTTTCTTACTAAGTCTTCCCTCTGCTCATACTAAAACTCAATTCATCGACTGAAGTTAATGTGGCCCTCACTTCCCTGTGCATTTCTTGTCTAGTTCTGTGTTGAAATCATTCTTGTATTGAGTTTTCTCCATTTGTACCTCCACTCATATATTTCAAGCATCCACCAAACACTCTGATGGGTACTAGGCTTATCCTCCTGCAATCCGAGGGTGACTCTCAGTGCTAACATCACCTACCATGTTTTTATTACTTTTTCTTCCAACCCTACTATATGATCTAAGTTTTTATATAGGCCTTTAAGACCTATACTTTTCTAGTTTTTATTAGACCTTAGAACATGGATTCTACTAGTTTTGATTAGCCCGTTGGGTGCTAGAACATGGTCTTTTCTTGCTTGTGGAGGCTGCTATGATGCCCACCCTTTTTTGTATGAAATGTTGTAAATACCATTTTTAGTAACAAAGTTTTAAAGAAACATTTTATCAAAAAAATATTACATACAAATTTTATGATCTCTAGGAAAAAATCAAATATTGTTGTGATATTTAATTAAGTATAGTACACTTCCACCGTAACCATACATTATAACTTGTGATTGTCCTTTGAATAGCTCCCAGGATCTAGATTTAGGGTATCATGATTCAAGAGCATAGTTTTGCAGTGTATGGATTTCACACTATAGAACTCACATATGCCTACACACTAGAGGTGTCACAGTGTGGCCAAATTTTGTGTCATGTTCATGTGTGACCCACCCTGTGATGATAGAATTATCTATCATCCTTTGTTACGAATGCTATTTTGTGTTGGACCACTCTCCTTTGAATCATTTTTCCTTAGTCTCAATGTATGACCTCTTAAGGATGTCTAGTGCTTTGGTAAGCCCCCCTCTTTTCCTCTCCCTTGGTATTTTTCCTCGATCAATAATTTTACTCTGTTAGAACCCCTTAGGCCACTCACCCACTACTTGGGTTTTGCATGGGGATACAAGCCCTTTATTTGGCTCCCAATTGGTTAATATGCCTCATTTCGAGTACTTAATAGCTTAAATCCATTTTAGTTCACTTAATTGGGGGTTTACAAGGTCAAACATTCCTCTCCTTATTGGTTTCTTAATGCAAATATAACTAGAACTTCCTTATACTCTACCACAACTATAAGTAATGGCTCATAGAATAGAGGGTGTATTTTATGAAAAATACATATAGTATAGGGTAAACCATATAGTTTAAGGTGAAAATCTAGAGTACAACTTTTATGTACAAGTCATTGTCTTTAAAAACCATCAAACATTCACTTATTCCTTGAGGTCATTTGTTTGACTATTTATGTCATCGTCTCCTCTTTGTAAAGTATCTTCAATTTTGGAATCCTTCTTTCATTGTCTTGCAAGAATGATAATAGATTAGTCATGATCTATATCTATAATTATTCTTCCATGCTATTAGGCTACCTGTTCATGTCATCTCCATCGCCTCTACATTTATCTCTTTCTTTTGGTTTGGTATCTCCTTTGAAGGCTACTTGTTTTTTCCTAAGTCTTCTCCATTGGCTTAGTCCACTTTGACACCTTGGATAATTCAACCCTACTACCTCGAGGAGGGTTCCAATGTAATTAGTGTGAGGTACCACCTTTCTGAGGGAACTTTATATTACCATAAATCACTTCTTTGTTTGATCATTTATAATGTAGATCTAGGTGTTTTTATTCCATTGTATTGAAAATCAAGATCAAGTTTACAGGAAGGTGTAGTAGCATGTGCAAGTTTGTTTGAGTAGAGTAAAGATCTCTTGGAGGTATGTGGTAACTCTCATCTTCAACTCTTGTATCACCATCCTTTGCATGAATTATTTCCATCTCTCCTCTCTTTTATTTTCAACGTTTTCATATATCACCTCACCAAAGGAGATCAATAAGTTAACCCTAGGATAGATTGATTTCCTTTGTTAATTTGTTGTTATCATCCATTTGTTGTGAACCCTAATCAATCTACAGCCCTAAGTCATGTAATAAACCCTAAAACTCTGATTAACTTAGTGGCCAACCCTCCTTCTCTTTTCCTTTGTTCTTCCCATGCTAGGGTTTCTTGTTTTTTCCCTAAAAGTTAGTGGTGACTACATTTTATCCTTCCTCCTTGTGGCGATGTGATGCCTCATTATAATGATAACATTACATTTTGGTGAATTCACTAAGAATTCCATGTCAACCCTTCCATCTCTTGAGTGAAGACACTCTCATTTCTCCTCCCTTCTCTCTTCTTCTTTTGACTATGGAGTCCTTTTCCATTATCTCTAGTCCTTTTTTCTCTAGATCTGTGCATCTTGGGATCATCAAACTTTATCCTTAAACATGTATAACCTATCTCATTGTTCTCAAATGATTATTGTGAACATGCCTCTTGGTAGCTCTGTAACTACACATACAAAAATACTAACCTATCCTTATAACATACAAACTACATTAATTAAGCTAATGATGGACGATTTACACCACCTCCACCCAATATGACTTAAACTCTTGCTTCAAACAATATGTGGGCTATTAACATTGTGACAGTTGCATACATGTCTACACATGTGTTTCCCACAAATACATAATATTCAAATCCACTTCTTACTACATAACCATGGATCTATTTACCTTGTTTTGAGGCCAATAAATGGGAACAATCAAGCATAGCACTAACCATAATGATTGGATCAAGTTTTATTCATGGACTTTCATTTCATTGAAAAATGGAGATGCTTCATGGGGGTGGCCATTCTAGGAATAACCAACAATATTTGCATTTTATGACACAACATCTTATTTAGGAATTCCATGACACAACATCTCATTTAGGCATTCCATGAAACAACACCTCATTTAGTCATTCCATGATAGTAACCATTGAATTTCTTACCTAGTTGTACTCATTTGTGTAAGCCTTATTATATCTTTGACCTATAAGCCATCCTTTGTTCAAGAAAACTATGTTCCTTTTTTTTGGGTACATGAGTCAATGGAAAACCAAAGTGAATGTTCTCTTGAATTCTATATTTTTAATGGGTAATGATGAAGGCTTCAATCAAATACCAAAAGGATGAGTATAATGCAAAATTAAACGAGGAATTGTTTCCATGATTCTTACCATTATCTGCTAGTATTGTAGCATCTCAAAATTTACTTATGATGAAAGCGACTATGATGAACCAATTATTGATGTGTGTATCAAGGTTTTATGGATATTGTTATTGCATGATTTGTACTTGTTCAAAGCCCAACATAAGTAAGCCAAATATTGCGTAACTATAGGCAATCCTACCATTTTCACCTTAGTAAGAGATCCCCACGTTTTAGTGATGGAGAGATCTCCACCACAGGGGAGGCATCCCCAAAAACCTCAAGGGATCAAATAGAAAGTGATGTAGCCAAGCCTACAACCCCCTCTCTTGGTTACCTAAGTCAAACTTCTATGTCGATGAAATTGAGGAAATAAGAAGTATTTCGGGTACCTGCCTAGAACAAGAACAATTGCAACACATATATAGTGATTTCCAAGTACGAATACAAAAGTAATACCTCAAGAGACAGTAGACAATGGAAATATATGATAGCTGGCGCAAAATTGTAGTGAATTACTACTTACAACAACTAATAGAGTTTTGTAACAACCACAAGAAAATTAGATCATAATTGCATGAAATTAGAGTGTAAACTTAGCATAATTCCAATAGAACAATTTCCAACTATTACAAGCAATTTCTAAGTGAGTTAAGCTGATTTTAGACTAGTGTATGCATCAAACTTAAGTAAATTAGGTGGTTGTAGCAGTTTTTTGCAACAACTACAATAAATTTAGTAGATTAAGCTAAGCTAGAGTTAGAAGAAGTTAGTGAAAGCCTTAAAGAATGATGCTTGAGAGTTTGTTTGATCAAATTCTTTCACAAGAGCAATGATACTAGTGCCTTTTGGGTTATGGAATCATTTACAACAACACTATAAATGTAACTTGGAGAATAATGATAGCAATGTCTAAGTAAATGAAGTGAAGTTTAAGGTGCTAGCACCTTATGGCCTTAAACTTCAAGCCTTAAGAGAGGAATTGCTAGAGTGCATGCACCTTTGGGCTCTAGCAATTCTTTTTCCTTGGATTCTTTAAATTAATAGCAACAAGCTCATAGAACCAAACTCCTAAAGTGCTAGCACTTTAGGGCTTTAGGAGTTTACCCTAGATGATATTTCCTTAACAAATTGATGGATGGAATAACATTTTGAGAGGAGGAAGCAATTATACTCCTCTCTTAGTGTTTACACAAGCAATATACCTTCAATACAAACAAGTAAAATTTAATATAAGCATCCAACGCATGAAATGAGATTGCAGATTTTACTTAACTTCACCAATATTAACCAAGCATAAACCCTAATTTGTAGAAAATTTCATCAAGAATGAGCCAAGAAACATACAAAAGTTTCCCTCCAAGAGATAGTACACTAGTAAAAGAGCCAATATTGCCAAAGATAACGAAAATTGCAGTCCTTGTCTCTTATATGTGAGAGGAATGTCTTATGATAAAATAAAGTGGTGGCTAGCCATATTTATATGGGAAATCCTAACAACCAAAATACTTCATTGAAAAGTCATGTCTTTTCATAAAATATCCCACTTCTTAATTTTCCCTTTCAAATTACAAAAAACATTTTTTTGCAAAAATTAAACCCTAAAAGGGTGATGCCATCCCTCTTTAGGGTGACATTGAGATCCAAGGGTGGAACATTGGGCTAGAGATGTGAAACGTGGGGCCTCCAAAGGCCATACGTCATGTCAACATGTGCCAAAACACCATGCTAAGTGTCAAACCATCTCCTCCATCAAATCCTATCCCTCTGGATGATGTCATGGGCTAGTAGGATGACGTTTGGGCCTCCAAAGGCCAACATCCTAGTGGAAAGTGGTATGGGCTCATTGCTTGGTCATGCCAAAGTGCCTCCATAGGAAACGTTCTCCATCAAGGTGTAATGCTCATTTTCAGGTGGAGCCCTATATGTGGGGTTCAACATCCATCACTGGGCTCTAAACCCCACATGGAGGTTCAAACAAAGCCATCCCTTCACGAACAACCATTCATCGAGAAAGGTCTTGCAAAGACAAATAAATACACCCTCCAAGGGCTCACAAGTCACAAGTATCATGCCAAGTAAGCCATATCTAATACAAGAACCACCCAAAATGTGCATCAAACCCCATTTTCAAACTAAACAAATGCTCAAAGACATTATAAACTTTGCCAGTACTATGACACATGGAAATAAAAGAGTATCACAACATCACTTGAAGCTTAGGTACATCGAGTGTCATATGCATGGAAATAAAGGGACATTGCATAAATGCACCTCCTCGACAAGTGGGGAATTTATTTAATGTGTGATTTTCTTTTACAAGTCTTTCCATTTTTTAAGAGAAACGTTTCATTGTTCTCAAGAACTTTCGGGTGAGAAACTAGAAGGTTATGATTGGATTTTATATTTTTCCAGCTACATTCCCCTCTAGGCCTTTAGCCCCTTCTTCCCATGAAATTACGTACAATCCCTTCTTGGATCAGGTCACCCAAAAACCCAAAAGACAAGGAAGAGGAATGGAAGAATTATGGAAAGCGATGAGTATGAGCAGGAATTATATGATGACTCTTAAAGGAAACCCCCAGTATCACCCCATTCCCGAGGGCCACCAACTTACTAGGATCCAGTGACACCCACCAAGTTGAAATAAGGAAAAAGGTATAAATTCCAAGCAAACATTCTGTAATCAAGAAAGGATTCTTTACAATATGTCAAATGCTTCAAATATTAAAATGACACTTACCATAATACCAGACTTGTTACCTCATGGAGCAAGATCTATTTTCTTCTTAGAGCAAGTCGATGTGGTCAATATTGCTCTGCTGCTGACAATGGATGATGATGCGTTGATGAAGGAGAGGGGCCCTTCGGGCTCTGCTTGGTCAATATGACTCTTGGTACTCCATGTCTTCTACCTGCGGGCCTTGAGACATGATATCCTTAGTTACCCCTAGCCTAGGGGTAATAAATACCATTGTGAAAAGTTAATGGGAAATTTAAGTGTTATGAGAACCAATTTGCCTAAACAAGTCCTCACTACTTGAATACAAACAATTACTATCATATTCTTGTTTCCAATGTCTTCATCAAGTTGTATTCCACATCTTATATAACTTACATATATATCTTCAGTATTCTTGCATTGATGGTTGTGTATCCATTACACAAAGAGGCATCTCATACATGTCTACAAATGCATTACCCACAAATGTATCTCTCGTAATGAATACCACAATTAATGTTCTTTTTAATCCTATATTTGTTCTGGGTAGTTATTAAGGCCTTCATTAGGAAATTCATTGGATAAAAAAATGTCAAGACTTCATGGGGATGGTGGCCATTCCAGGAATAACCACAATTGATTGCATTCCATGACACAACATTTTGGTTAGGCATTCTTTTAAACATTTTGTAGGCAATACTACACTCCCATATTTGGGATGCATATATTCAAGTTAGTGCCCATAAAAACCTTAAATTCAAATCCACTTCTTATAGCATAAACATGGATCTATTTACTTAATTCTTACCATTATTTGATAGTAGTATAGTATCTCACTGTTTACTTATGAAGAAAGTGAGTATGGCGAACCAACTTTTGACGTGTGTGTGGAGGTTTTGTAGTTACCATTGTGAAAAGATAATGGGTAATTGTAGTGTCCAGAGAGTCAAGTTACTTAAACAAGTCTTCACCACTTGAATACAGTCCATTATCATCATATGCTTGTTTCGAGTGTCTTGATTCATGTTGTATGTTGCATCTTATATAGTTTACCTATATATCTTCACCATTGATACATTCATGGTTGTGCATTGATTGAAAAAAGAGGTATCTCATGTAATGTACGTGACCTTGTTGATAGCAAACTTGGTGAAGGGCCCTTCTATCTAGTATAAGCTAATATGATTTTGGTTCTTGCTTGATGTAAGCTTATGGATTCAGTGTAATGAGGCTTGAGTATGATGCCTTTTTGTTGCCAAATAATTGCATTTAGTGTGTTGTATAAATTATGGTATGTTTTGTGTTCATCCTTCTTGTAACATTATAGGCTTGTAGAGAGTCACATTATAAAAATCAAGTCAACTCCTTGACCGATTAGTATAGGATGTTGATCATTGCATGTAACACTTGATTTTTGTTTTTTATTAATAAATGACTTGTTCAACTCTTAGGAGTTGAGGCCTTTCTCTTATGATGGTTACCAAAGAAAACAAGAGTGATGATTAACCCAAAAGGTTGAGATGATGATGTTATAATGTAGTTTTTACATTGAATGATGATGATTTAGTCATTTGAATAGAATAGAGCTTGTTATAGTGGCTAGTTGGTGAGCTCAGTTGTTCGTTACTAGAAAGTTTCAAACGATACCCCCAAATAATAAATTTATTAACAAATCTTGTATGAAACTCAAGATGATGATAATTGAAAATGAATTCCAACACACTACAAGCTACCATGCTTAGTTTTGATTTCCAATTTCTTAATAAAATTTGCATGTTTTCATATTCTTCAAGTTGGTTTTTTCATTGTTTCAGGATTATCTCATATGGAAATCTATGATGTGTGATTTTCTAATCTCCAACAAAAGACATTGTTTCTAAATGAAATTCCTCAAGTTGATTAGGAGTAATGTTTCTTTGAATTTAAAAAACGAGAGGCAACAATTACTACATATATGTGCATCTTCTACCATCTCGTATTAGCTAGTATCTGTAAATGTGTTGACCTGCACAAAATATATCTAGCTAAACAATGATACACACATTTGCAGAGAGAATTTGAAAAAGAGGAAGAAGGAGAGAAAGATTGGAAAGAATTCTCATTAACCGTTGTGAATAATGAATAATTTACACATGATATACTTTGTATAACTCAATGAGTTTGACTTGAGGTGAACCAAGTCTCCATAGTGGTGGTCTAGAGTGATCTGGACACACACCAACAGTTACAGGAGTGAACTTCCACCTATTCTAGTCTCTCAGGCAATTACGAGAGTGAACAACCACCTAGTTGAGTTAACTAGTCAACTAGTCTTCAGTTAACTGACTGAACAAAAAGCAGTGAGGAGTTAACTCAAGGAATCAAGGCTAATGCACCACTTTGGTGATGATACCAAGGCAAGGTCGAATTAGAATGGTGATGATCCCAATGTTGCATGGTGATGATCCCAATGCAACATCTAAACTCAACTCAACTAGTCAAACTGAAGTGTGAACTGAAAGGGAATATTCTCTAGGTGGAATATTCTCTCCTAAAATATAGGAGACTGGATAATGACTAATTATGACTAATAAACAAATAAAAACCTTAGGAAAAAGAAATCCTAGGTGTGTGTGAAGTGACTCCAACACTATCAAGAATTGGATAACCAAGGAAACAAGTACTTACAAAATTAGTTCAATTTACATTTTAATATTTCATCAATACTTAAATTATCTTATATATAATTTGTATTAGATTGTGCATTGCACAACAATGTTGGGGCATAGATGCATAATTACTTCATATGGAAAGGTTGTAAATATTGTTGAGGATGAGCTTGAGAGTGACAATCCAAAATAAATGTTGCAGAATAACCTATTTGTAGAGGGATTTTATAAAATAAAAGTCCTCAACTGCCTTGTCTCCACTGTGCCATTATCTGAGCCGAGCAAGGTGGAGAAAATGATTAAGGATATAGAGGGAATATTCACCACATGGAATAGTGATGAGAACATATTGGCATGACCCACTCAATCTATATAAAAGTTAATATGTTTATAAAACATTGTATCAAATTTAAGAAGCATTAAATTTTTATAACAATGCCTAATTACTATGAAAATTTTATATTTATGCAAGTGCATGCATATCACAAACCTCTATATCCCCACAACATCTCTTCACATCAAACTCTTCTTGTTATTCTTGTTTATGTTCATGATGATGTACTACTACAATATGGGTTTGTAGCATTGTTGTTTTGCATTGTTACAACCAATTTTCATATTTTCAAGGTTTTTTATTGGTGTGCATCGAGATTTTGTGACATTCATTTGCGTCAAATCCAAAACATCGAAAGTATTAAAAAAATATTTTTGTCTTGCTTCAACTAGTGTTGAAGTTTCATCATTTTCATGTTGTTCATATATTGCCAAGATTTGTCATGTGTCATTCACATCATGTTTGCATCATATTGCATTGAAATAATGTATTATATATAAATGTACAAATTTGAATTAGCATTATATTAGTGCCACAATTTATATTTGATATAAAAAATTCCACGTGAAATTGTTGTCGTATTTGCACATAATTCCAACATCATTTTGACAAGGAGTTCCAACTAGTAATTGACAAGAATGTAATCTACGAAACCTATTGTGAGGAAGTGTAAGATCATAATGAATGGAATGACATAAATTGATGTGAAGAATAATAAGGAAACTATGAAGGGAACACTATAGAACAAGAAGTTACGAACATATATTTATTTATTTAAGCAAGCATACATTGTCCCTGAAACCCATCTCTTTTCTTCAAAGTTTAGGCTAATACACTGCATTGAAGAGGAAAAACCACTATTCAAGCTATTACTAAGTATGTAGTGTTGTCATATACCACCTAACCTAGATTCTACTAAAGAATTCTTCCATGTCAGCTTACTTGATTTTGGTGGGCTTGATAACACATACTCAATGGGATATCTAATAATATGGATTTCATTTCCATTGTGTTCACCTTCCTTGTCTTCACCATTGCCTTTGGATTCATCACCGCCCTTCTTACCATCATCCCCTCCCTTTTGGTTTTCTCCACCATCTTTCTTCTCCCACCACCATCCTTCTTATCCCCACCACCACCGCATTACTTCTTCTCCACCTTCTTTCTTTCCACCATCCTTCTTATCCCCTTCCTAATTGTCTCTGTCTCCATTCTTTTCATGTTGGATGATATCCATATTAATTTTGGATAATCTGCAAATATGCATCTAGTAAAGTATTTAGACAACAACATTTAGCATTAAAGATGGCATGGAAGTACAAAATAGTGTAGTACAATGCCTTTGTTGTTTTACAAACCATTGTAACCAACCATAGTTCACTACTATAATACAAGGCTATAACATCACTAATTTGCATTGTTGTAGCCTTCAAACACCTTGTCGAAGTTTTTTATCGTGCACATTGCCTTTTCATGACACATTTCTTGCATCATCTTTGCATCAATATTATGCAGCAGTTGCCTTGTTATTTATGATGTAAAACTTTAAAACAAAAACAAAAAAACCATTAGTTTTGGTTTGCATTATTTTTGTGTTTTATTGCATCATGTGTTCATCACACATGCATTGAATTTATGCATTGCATCATTTTAGCATCATTTTGAATTAATTTAGTATATCTTAAACATTGTTTTTTTTAGAGGTACAAATTTCATAATGAGGTTTTCAATAAAAAAAATTACTAAATACCTAGTGTTGTGATGTACCGACTAGCCTAGATTCTTGCTAAATAATTCTTCCTTGTAAGAAGAGAGAGAGAATATATAAGAGTAAAGAGGGCATAACATTTGGCTTGTGCTACGATCATCTTAACATTTTGGCCATATTGTCTTTTATTTGTTCCGACTCTCCACGTGGAGAGCCAAAAAATTGTGCCTCTCAAAATTAATTAATTAACTAATAAATTCCACAATGTCGATGTCTAGAGTATATTGATGTATGATCAAGTGGATTTGTTGTGATTCATATGCATCTAACCATTCACATGAAAAGTCTTTGCAAACATGTTTTCTTAAATAGGTAATTGATTTTTAGTCCTCTACTAGCACTATAATTATTATAATTAATGGATGGATGGATCAAATGCAAGGATTAGAGAGAGCTCTATAGATTTTTTTTTTTTTGGTTGACCGGGAGAGGAGATATGGGATCTAGAAGCCAAGTCAAGAAAGATCTTATGTTTCTTGTAGTTTTTGTATTCCAAAGTATATGTCATGTTGGGGATGGTTATGGAATCTCTTCCTCAAATGTGGGCTACTATGCTCAGCTAGATAACTACCATTGTGTTATTCATGTTGTTAAATGTAGTGATTGAACCATTGGTGTTACTTTTAGAATGCGCCAAAACAACAACACCAATAGGGAATGTTATCCCCGATTTCTAGGGATAACTAGGAGATCATGTCTCGAGGCCCACAGGTCCTAGAAATGGAGTACCGAGAGCAGGATTGACCTGAGCATGGCCCCAGAGGGCCCATCTTTCTTCTCCTTCATCAGACTTGTCTTGTCAACAACAACAACATCCATCACCTTCGGCCTGGTATTGTATCGGAGAAGGCTCTTGCTCCATGAGGTAATTGGTCCAGGTATCATGGTATGTGTCACTTTTGATCATTATAACTTTTAGATATATGCATCAAATTCCTTTTATTTCCGATGACTGCTTGGATCTTACATTCACCCACTTGACCATGGTTGGGGGGATTGACAGGGTGTGCTAGCAAGCCT
>ML782463.1:926647-938852 GCA_009831015.1 Picea engelmannii | reverse complement strand
ATCATCACTTTTACACCTTATCTCCCACTCATCTATCCCATTCCCCTAGTCTGGGCATTGGGATGATCTGTTTGTGGGGTTTCACCTTATCTTGTGGGAAGAAGGGGCTAAAGGCCCAGAAGGTAAAAGCAGACGGTAAAAGATAAAGTCCATAAAAATGAAACCTAGAGATGCCTCACCTAGGGATCCCCGAGAAGGCAATAAAAGGCCTCTTAGCAAGAAACAAGAGGGACCCAAAGAAAAATAACAAAAACAAGACCTAGACAAGAGGATAGGGGGTCTCATCACGAGCTAACCTATTATGTTCATGGGTACCTAACAATGTGACATTGCCACTATCTGGTTACCACACCAGGGAAATGACCTTTGGTTGCATGGCCGAGGGAAAGGGGGTCTCATCACGAGCCAGCCTTATCATCTCTATGAAAGTGCTTGTGGGTAACACTGTCAGCTCTAGTCACCACGCCAAGGCAATGTCCTCTAGTTAGTCCTTGAAATAAAAAGAAGAAGAAGAAAGCGATAAATAAAATAAAAGAATAAAGGCAATAAAGGGCTTGGAAAGAATTGCATCCATGATGGGTACAACTCGCCTTCTACAAAGGCACCAACAGGTAATATCATGCATCCCTATCTCTCACTCTACCCGTATGTCTGGACATCCCTTGACCACATCACCTCATTTTACATGGTTTGAACGATACCCCTTGGAGACTTACCTTTCCTTATGGATACTAGCCTAATAGGGTATTTTGTCTTTTTCTTCGGCTTTGTATTGTAGGTCTTTGTAATATCTTTGAGCTATTGAATGATATATCAGGGTTTTTATGCATATGTTTGATAACATTAATGATGAAACATGATTGACATTGCTATGATCCCTGTGACTAATGAGCCCATGGAGGGCGAAGTTTTTGATGTGCAGGACCATGCTCGACGGACATGTACCAGTTGGACCGGTACACATGGGGAGATGATTAGTTCGGACCTCCATGGGGTTGAAGAGCCCATCAGATGGTTGCTGGGACCCCATCAGGGGCAGAGACAAGACAATGCTTGATTGAGCTTTTGCACCTGAGAAGAAGAAGGACGTTCCATCTGGGACACTTTGGCTGAGCCCAGCCTAGGGGGGTTGACCCACTTCATGTGGAACATATCCCTTTGATGGCACAAGACGTCACCTAGGAGCCATTGACATCATCTTGAGAGTGTGGTAGTCTGACAGGGGTGGCAGGGTTTGGAGGCCCAAAGAGGGCAAATGTTTTGTCATTTCTGCTACATTTTTCCCTAAAAAGGGCTAACGTCTCCCTCTGTAGGGCTTGACGTCCTGATTATGCTCATTTAGGGTTTTGATTTAACAATTTAATGTAAAAACAATATGATTTTGGTTTGTAGCCTTGTCGGCTATTTTTAATGACCTAATTTTAATTAGAGGTCATGATACAATATATATTGAGGAGTTTTTCCCTCATTTTGACATAACACACAATTCACTCTCTTGTGAGGACTGATTTTTGCGCCCTACTTTGGGTATTTGGTCTTTTATATGAGGCACACTTGTTGGAGGAAGGATTTTCTTGGCATATTTGACATTTCTCTTGAAGGAAGGTTTACAACTAGGGTTTGCATTGCTATTTCTTCATGATATGTAAGTGTATTTTCTGCAAAACTTCTTAATTGAATGGTTGTAGGCTTGTATTCTTGCATTCGTTATAAATTTGCTGATTTAAAACCCTAGGTGACAAGCACACAAGTAGGTCCTTGTTTCATGTCCCCTAAAATAGAAATATTTAGCCATTGAAGAAGGAAGGAAGAGCCTAACCTTTGCTACACTCTTCTCACTTTTTCCCTTGTGCTAGCTATGATTTTAAAGGTAAAAAAGGAGGGGACGTCCCAGGCCTAGGTTATCTACACCTAGGGCCATCCATCTTCTAGGGTTTGGTGATAGAGCCTTGCCATTGCAACACTCTCCCTCACCTCACTCTCTTGTTTTAACTTATCTTTTATGCTAGCCATTTTTCCAAGTTTGACCTAAGGAATGAGGAAAGAGCACGAGGCCTTGCTTAATCAACACTGGAGTGAGCCTCTTTCCCCTAGGGTTTTGATTCTAGGGCCCTGCCATTGCAACACCTTAGAACCCTTTCCTCTTGTCTTTAGCCTTTTATCCCTTCAACCTTGCGCCTTCTCCTTAATTGACTCCATCTACCCCTAGGCACTGATCTTAGATCCACAACGTTGAAGTGATAGTGCTCAAACAACCTCTTAAAACTTTTAAATTTGAAACCCTAACTAACTAGCTAACCCTAATTAGGCTGACGCCATACTTGGTTATTCCATCTTGACGCAACACCTTTTGATGATAAGCAATTAGATAATGGTTGAAAGCATTTATTGAGTAAAATATTGATTAAATACATTATTGGCTACATCATCTCAATAGTTATTGATGAATTGATACTTTTCCACTGCTGTATTGACAAACGTTGACCTCATTGATATCTATTGCTTTAATTGCTTACATATTGATCTCAGATAGTTACATGAAGTACTAACCCATTGAATTATAGCCTGCATATATTATTTTGCTATTGTCTTGTTCCGGGCAGGTGTTCTCATTTGGGGCTACACTTCATTATTGGATGTTAGCCGGACTATCTGATCTTGGTGGTAACCTATGAGGAGGAACTTTTACTTTGAACTTTATACTTTGGCCTCTTCAAAACCCTAGGTTACCGGGGACGTCTCCCCTGGGCTAACCTCCCTGAATAGAAAGAACCTCCCCATTGTGGTGACATTGGGTGGGGTAGGTTCCTGTTACGCCAGTTTGGCCTGTACCTTCTAGCCTTTTGATCTAGCTACAAACTGTGCGATAATAGGGACCTTAGAACAAACCCATATCTATACTATAAACTAATCACCCTCATTTTACCTAGAGATAAGGTCAATGAGGTAGTTGAGTTTGAAAACTAGGAAAAATAAGAAAAAATGGTGAATAATGTAGTAGTAGAAGAAGAGGAAACAAGGGTGAAAACAATATAAGAAAGGAAATCAAAACTAGAGGCCATATAATTCATGCTATTTCTATGGATATGATTCTTCCCTGTCATCTTGTTTGATTTTAGTGGGCTTTATAAGACATACTCAACGACATATCTAAGAATCATTGCTTGCAACAATTATAAGTCAATTTAGGTGTGCATAATTCACATGAGAAGTAGAAAATAACTTTTGCTAGATTAAACATAGAAGGATTTGATGGGAGAGCCACACCAAGTTCTTTAGGCTAGGGGGAGACCCACTAGTAACTAAGTGGGAGGTATTCAATGACCTCGCGAAGTCCCATTTTACCCTATAAGGTATGAAGAGGACTGAAGGATTCAATGGCACTATTACCAACACATGCAAGGATAGAGTGTATAGGATTACACTACAAAGTTCTGGAAGCAAGCCATATAGCTAGGAATAGATACTTGGAACCCATATGTGGTCATAAAGTATGTGGGTGGTATTCATAGTCACATAAGAAGACAATTTATGCTATTTAATCCCAAGAGCATAGATATGTTTATGTACAATCCCAATACATTGATTCTAACAAGAAGAAGGGGAAACCAAATAGTTTGAAGCATACAAACCAATATGGAACTTCCAATAAGGGCAAGAAGAAGAAGGAAATGTGGAAAAATAAGAAGATTGTCACCACTTCACATGTGTGCAAAGACCCTAATAACCATTGTGACCATTGAAACATTGATGGTTGAGTTTTAGGTTGGGTTGGCGGCGAGACATCTATGGAGTTATATCTATAATGAGAGTGGAGTTTGCAGTGAGACTTAAATTTAAACCTCATAGCATCAAGGGAGTTGCGTTTGTAGCGAGAAATCCATTCCAGTCAGTTGCAACTACGGTCAAGTTAATGTTGGTTTTTGCAGGGTTTTAGATAATGTATGTTGGTAGAAGAATATTCTATTTGGGAAGGGACCAATGACATTCCTCTTGCGTTGATGTCCATCCGATGGTATCTATAAGCATGGCATCTCTAAAACTATTAAAGATTTGTTTTATTGTCCTATGAGAAACTGATGGAGCAGTGTGACTACTATTGTGGACTTCAAACTCTTACCCATGTTATCCACCTCGAACTCCATTGACATTTATCTAAAGCCTTTATCTCTTGTGGCCATCATTAACAATATTACCTACTTAACGAGAACTCTGTCGAGTTCTCATTTTTTCAAGGGTCCCATTTTTTACCACATTTTGAAAAATGGTACTACTAGTAACACCCTTTTTTACCAATGTTTTTTTTTTATGATTTTTAATGATACTAAAAATGTTATAAAAATGTTATATATGATTTATGTTTTTGAAATTAAGATTTTTCATACAATTATGTCTCATTATTTAATTCATGGTGCCATAGTTTTTAAATATAGTGTAAAATTGTTTTTAACACAGTTTTTATTTTTTCTTCAACACATAGCAAATAATTGTAGCTAAATAACACTATTTTTAAATACTTAGAAAAAAAATATACATTTCAAAGCAATTTATAACAAAAAACCTATACATTTTGGAAACTCTCCACTATAAATAATGTGTCAAATAAAGTGTTTTTATGGACAAAATTGAACAAAAAAATAGAAAAAAATAATAAAAATAATAAAAATTAACATTTTTTGTGATATTTTTTTTATAGATTTACAGTAAAAACTTGACAATATTTAATATCATTTTCTCTAGCATATTAAATCACATAAAAAGAAAAGTAAAAAGAAAATAATAAAACATATTCATCATAAAACAACAATAGATGCATATTTATTCTTATTTTAAAATCTAAAAGTTAAAACATTACAATTATAACTCATCAAAAATTTGAAAAATTCAGCATTGTCTTCAAGGGCATCTTAAAATTAATCTACAATGTCATATATCCTAAATTCATCATTCTCAACAGACACATCATAATTTTCTTGGACATCATTATGTGCTTCCATTGGCTCATTTGGCCCATGTTGGTCTTCCACTAAGTTATTGGTATCCACAAGTTCTCCAAAGTGATATTTTCCAAGCATACCTCTTAATGGTACTTGATGTTCCTATGATATTTTTTCCACCTTTGAGTAATTAAAATCTCATTTCCTCAAGCCAATTTCTTGCATTTCATTTGGAAGAGCTCAAATAACATTAATTTCTTGTTGAATAAAACCACATTGCACTGTGTCACTTTTAATGACTATGAAATTCCTTCATTTTTGTAAGCATCATGCTAATGTTGTACCTAATCACCAAATACAAAATAAATAATTAAAGTAAATAATATAAAACAACACAAATTAAAAATAATAAAGAGTAAAGTATGATTTCATAAATGTTATATCATAAATCTTACCTGAACCTGAGAACAAATCCAAAACCCAATCTCCTTATTTTGAAAATGTATCTATAAGATAATTAATTAGTGCTTGTGGCTTTTGATAAATGTTAACGATCTCTCCTTTGAAATCCTTTTCCTCACATATTAGCTTTCTAGCCACATCATTGTAAACCAATAAATGACTAGGCTTCTTTCCATCCTTTACATTGTAAAGAATAGAATCATAAGTATCATCTTTTGTCCAGCTTGCAAGATGTATACTTTCAATATCATGTGTAAATGGTTCACTATTGGAGCTATGAATATTAGGTTTTTGCCTATAACATAAATAATTACAAATTCAATTAACTTGTGAATTAATAAAAAAATATTTCTAATCTTAATCGCTAAACATACAATTTCAATATCTTACCAATAAAGTTGCATCCTTGTCTTTTCTTTTCCCTTGAAACTTGATTGTACTAATCCTTGTTGTGTGTTCGAATGAAAAAAACAAAAATCTCCAAATTGGTGATGTTGTGACTTCCAGAAATCCCATAACCACTTTACCCAAAGCTTGGTAAGTATAAGGTTCAATATCATATTCAATGTTTTGTATATTATAACCATGAGGGATATCTGCAATAACTAGGGAGTATTCTTTTTTAGGAACAAGATTTACAATTTTTTCACAATACCCTAATATCACTTTATATTGAACAATGTCAAGCCCATTCCAAATGTAGTGATCAAGGGTGTCATCAAGCTCAACATTTTGAAGATGTCACCTTATTTCTCTTTCAAACTTAGCTTTTTGAATATAACTTTCAAAAGTTTTAGATACTCCAACTATATTCTTCTTTGACATATTTAGTGAAACAAACAAACATATAATTATATATTGATAACTAATAAAATCGAAATAAATTAACCTACAAATGAATAAAATGAATGTAATAAATCAACATACCTTTTTGAATGCAACAAAAAATTTACTCAATGTTGTTGAAGAGCTTGCATCTAGATAGTTGAGTCTAACAACTTGCCAACTCTGCTCATTCAACATCTTAACCATTTCCTCTAGTATTCTCATATAAACCCTGTGACTAAATAAAAAAAAGTTAATGTTATAATAATATATAGAAAAAAATACTTTCTTATCTTTTATAGAAATAATTAATTTTTTAATCATAACATAAATAATAAATAACTCAACAGACTTACTTTTTAAATTCATCACACATTTCCTCCATCTATAATTCACCTGACCTTACACGTGATAATATAACTATGACAAGTTTCTCATCCTTCACTCCTTGATTTCAAGACTTGTCTTACTTGTGCTACCGACTAAGGGTTTGGAATTCCTAACCTTCTGCTTTTTTATACCAATATTTTCCCAGAGGTTGAAGATCTCATCTACCAAATCCACAGCTCTGAATGCATTACTTCCTTTGCGATTTTTTACTTTTACACTTTCCTCATCAATAGGGAAGCCTATTTCCATACAACATTCCTTCGTAAACTTTGCATCAACGTTTGATCTATCCCCACCACATATTACAAAAAACTCATTATGGATAAATCTCACTCTTTGAATGAAATTCATAGACATCGTGTACCATTATATGTGTTATGATCCCATGCCAATAACTTTGTTTCTCCATCTATTAAACCAACATAAATTACACATTTGACTATCTCAAAGAGAGGGTTATTGGGATACTCTTGCATCAATTCTCTTCTATCCTCTGCAGAATGATTTCTTCCAATCACATAATATTTATACTCAAAATTTTTTGACCTATCAAATGAATCCTTGGTAGGAACTTCCATTGGGTCAACAATAATTAAGTAGTCAACCACATGTGCATATGGATTGTGCCTAATCAGTGCTTTCAAGTTTTGGATATGCAACTGATGTGGTTTTCTAATTTGGTATTTTTCTTGGCCTTCTGTGGGTTTATATAGCTACTTCACATTCAACATAAATGTATTGCCCTCATCAACCAAATTATTCCTCCTTAGTCAATCTTGAATCGTATTTTGCATTGTTTTGATAATACCATCTTCTATATTAGCACCAAGTGTTATTATTTCTCTGTTACCTTTAGGACTTCCATCATGATATTCAGAGGTAACTATCAATTCTTCTTCATCAAAAACCTTTGCTTTCCTCTTTTTACGATTTAAATGAGTTTCATCTAAATCAACAATCTCTTCATAATCATTGGAAATGAAATCATCATTGGCCATACCTCTTTTGCGCTTATGTTGCTTAGTATTCTTCTAAGGAACAAAGGTAACCTCATTGGCATTAATCTCAATGACATCGTCATATGGAGTTTCCATATATTCAATTGTAATCCTTTTATCCTTTCTAGAATGATGAATTTTATTACTTCTTTGTTGTTCTTCTTTGTTTTCTCCTGCAACTTCAACTTCCGTTACTCTTTGCTTCTTTTTCAGACCTTCCCATGCCTTATCAATATGAAAGGAACTGATGACTTCCATGATATTTCTCTCTGTAGAAAAAATCCCCACTAACATCTCTGAAAGTCGCCTAGCAAAATCCTGTAAAAATAAAATATGTCATTTCCATTGTTAAATAAGATTTAACAATTATCATGAAACTTATAATAATACATGCTACAAAAATAAGAATAAGCAAACTTGCATTGCCTATCTAAGTGTCTTTCATGATCATTGCACATAATTCTGTGAAATTTTCTTCATTTTTATAATTGCTCATATTCAAACAATATCTAATATTGAGATATATATTTGATTGTTTCACTAGTGCATAAACAATATATGTTCCTGGCACCAAACATATATCTTGTAACATGCCAAGTGACTGATAGATTGCTTGGACATGTTCAAATTCAACACAATACAAAATTATTTGTTCTCCATTGGCGGCTTGTTTATCTTTAAGATACTAATAATGCTCCATTCTACTCTCACCATTGATAGTTTTCCACTCTCTAACATTATTCATTTCTATTGTGACCTCATTTGTTGGGCTAGCATTTTGTTGCCTAGCATTCATGGAGGTCCTAATTGGTATTTTGGATGCCATTTTTTTTTGTAAGTAAGTATATATATAAAAAACCTTTTAGAGACAAAAATTACAGTATCGCCAAGTTTGTCTAAGGACTGTAATTACTGAATTGCCCCGGAGGGAAACCAATTCAGCCAGCCTTCTAAACCAAAACCCCAGATTTAGACATCATTTTTAAACCTCTGGAACATAATACCCCGTGGGGAAATCGATTCGTTCGAGCTTCTAGACTTTCTAGGACTGACTTATAACATACAAAAAGATAATTAACTGAAAGTACAATTGTCAAAATATAAACCAAACTAAAAACAAGCCTTGTAGTCTGACACCTGTGCAGATGTCATGACTCAAGAAATTGACGTGTTGCATGCCACATTATCCAATGTAGGCACCTGGAGAGCCGAAGCCGAGCTTGTTGCCGCGTTGCCCACCGCTGACATTTGGAGATCCGGAACCAAGACCACCGCTAAGGTCGCTGGTCCACTGGGTGCCTGTTCTATGGAGTGTCGAGAGCCATGTAGAGAGGAGAGCAGTTGCATAATTTTCATCCCCTTATTGTCCAGAATTTCCAGATGGAACCGTAGGTCATCCACCTCCTTGCGAACCTCGAAAACTAGGTCTTGCAGAATTGCAAGGCCATCTTGGAACTTTTCACAGGTGGCACAATCCGAGTAGGAGTGGGGTTGGTCCTAAGGTTTCTCCCGGTGGATGGAGGTTTCCTCCCATGGAGACTGGACTGGTGGTGAGTGCACTGGCGGTGGCGCAGGCGCTTAATTCTTGGGCGAATTTGGTGGGACGACCAAGGCAGGTTGCGAGGAAGAGGCAAAGTATGACAATGGCCCTAGGGAAAATCTTAGTGATTTTCCCAGGAGGTTGAACCACTCAACTTGGCAAGCCCATGGAGAGGAAAGAGGTGGGAGGCCACTTTGTCTCTGAGAGGATTCACCAAAGGAGAAGGGCGAAGAAGCTTGAGAGTTGTGTGAAGGTGCAGGGGCAGGCTCAGGCCGAATGGCCATGCATGACCTATTTTGGTACCAAGCCGAGCCCCACTTGTATTTCCCCCACAGTCGAGGCATGGACGAAGTAGGAAGAAGGTGAGAAGGCACATAGAAATGGCTAGCATAGTAGGTGAGCATCGGGGAGGAGTGCAGACCATGAGATGACTCTCGTTAAAAGAGAAAGAACAAAATAACTCATCTAGGAGTGCCATGGTATGAATAATGCTAGAGAGGGAGGACACACAAGCGAAGAGGTGACCACAATAATGGAGACTCCATAGATCAAATGAGGAGGCAGAGCAGAGTGCACTCAAATTTTTAATGGTATGATGGTAAGAGTGAAGGCTTCTTAAATTCATGGTGTGGGAGGAGGGGAGGTGCATGCGCTAGTCACGTGGCTGGTACTGTGCTGGAAAACATCGTCCCCTCCATCTTGACACCTGTTCTCAACTAACACCCCATCCGGGGGGGGTCGTATATAGTGGGAGCCCTGTCAATGCATCTCTGGAGGATCAGATGCTCCAGGTGGGTGGAGGCCATGCATAGAAGGTATGATCCCTCTAAGGCAACTCCAATATTGGCTAAATCATTTGAAATCTGATTAGATTTCCGTTTTACATGTGAAGGGATGAGATCTTGGTGAGGCCGAATGAGATTTGCAATGGTACTGAGCCTGAAGGAGAGACGCCAACAGGGTGAGATTTTGTCCGAGTTTGCTCCATTACGAATTTTCCCAAAGAGATTGAGAATTACTTGCGAGTCCCCTTCCACAATCAGTTGGTGGTATCCTTGAGCTAGATCTATCTATAGACGTTTTGTGAGACCCCATAGCTCTGTCACGTTGTTTGTGGTATGACCTAGGCTGCCCAATGAGATGAGAAAAATGTTCCCTTGTCTATTGCGGAAGACCACACCAAAAATCGCTGCACCTAGATTTCCTTTTGAGTCACCGTCGAAATTTAATTTGATGAATCCCATATGCAAAGGAGACCAAAGAGAGGGGTTGCCTTTGAATTGGGAGTGCTGGGAATTTTTGGAGGAAAAGGAATTTGAGGTGACATTCCAGCTGTCTAGGATGCTTTGTTCGTGTGCAGGACATTTCAAATCAGTTTCTTTCCACGGTTGTAGACTGATGGTTTCTCTGATATTGCTGCAAATTTGGGTCCATATAATTTTCCATTCCCGCTGTGTCGTTAAGAAGATATGCCTATTCTTCTCTTTCCAAAGTTGCCAAAGGATGAACCCAAGGAGTAGATTCCAGATGCGATTTAGAATGGGAGTTTGGAATGCTATATCCCTTCATTCTTCAATGGTTTCCATGAGGCCCTCGCGCTTGCGGTCTGACGTACGCATGACTGTAGTGCATTGATACCAGACTTGGGAGCTATAGGAGTAGATCTTGAGAAAATGATTTTGTTTTTTCACTTCTCTCAAGCAAAGCGAGCATATGGATGGTCTTGTGAATCCCCACTTCATGAGATTGTCCCAAGTGAGAATACTTATGTGAGCCACCAACCAAAGGAAGGTACTGATTTTTGACCAATGCTTGTTTGACCAGATTTTCGTCCAAACCTTCTCATGGGGGTTGGGGTGATGGCCTGCCTTGATATCGTAAGCTTCTTGGATGTTGAAGATGGCCCGTGATGAATGCCCCCATCATCATATGTCCTCTCCCTGAAGGATTTGAATTTTCTTGGCATTGATCAGATTGTACCAGGGTTGTAGATCCACGTGCTCTGCAATATGAAGGTTGCTTGTAGAGAATTTCCAATTTTCCCAAGTGGCACCAGGGGGGTTCTCTTGCCAATAGTCTGCTACTATTGTCAGTCCTGATTGGGTAGCCAGGATGAGGAAGGTGTCAGCCAGGGAATCTTGCGCCAGAACAGGAAACTGCTTCCACGAGTCATTCCAAAATGAAGCTGTTTTTTCATTACAGATTTCCCAGAAGGTGTGATTGACCACCAAAAGATGGTTCCACTTGATGCTATCCAAATTAAAGACCCTAGAGTATTCTCGTTCCATCTAATGAGGTTCTTTTTGGCAATTCTTGGCACATACTTTCTCCTCCAAAGCTTGGCTCGGAGATCTTGGGGTCGGTTGAGCCATCTCCACCTGATTTTGGCGCTCAATACTTTATTTAGAGTTGCTGGATCCCTTATCCCGAGGCCTCCTTGTGATTTGGGTTTGCAGATATTTTCCCAGCTGATCAGAGCCAATTTTTTTCTGGTCTTTACCCCCTGCCATAGAAAATTTCTTTGCAGGGTTCTGGTAGCATTGAGGATGAAGCTTGGAGCGGCTAAGGCTGAGAAGGTGTATATTGGTAGGGCTTGCAGGACAAGATTTATGAGGATAAGGTGACTGGGGAAGTTGAGAGCATGGAAGGTCCAATAGGAAAGTCTTTTCGTGAAGAAGGTGAGAAGACCTGGATTTTGGATGCTATTACTGCATGTCTTGTTCAATATATATTCACAGAGTTTTTCTTTCCTGCCATTTGTCTTATATTAAAAATAAAAAACACAAATTATTTATGGAAAAAATAAAATATATGTTATTCATGGAAAAAAACTAAAGTTAAATTAAAATTATCTAAAAGCTTATTTTTTCTAAGACACAAAATTTAAAAAAACACACACAAAAAAAATACTAAAGCAAAAATCATATAAAAAAATCAAAACCCAAAACACTTTTAAAAAAATACAAAAAACCACATTAAAAAAACAAACACAATAGAATTACACATATGAAAAACATTAAAAGAAAAAAAAGACAATTAAAAAAAAAATAAAA
>ML782463.1:912796-926533 GCA_009831015.1 Picea engelmannii | reverse complement strand
AGGTTTTAATTTTATAAAAAATATATATATTGAAAGCAAAAAATTAAAAATAAAAATAAAAATTTAAAACTTTATATTAAAACAAAACCATTTTTTAATTTTTTTTTTTATTAAAACAATTATATTAAAAACTTTATATTAAAACAAAACAAAAAATATTAAAATTTAAATTTAAATTTAAAATTAAACATTGTGTTGTTTTTCGGTCAACTGCATGGGGGAGGGTGATGCCGGGCATCACCCCCGACACCCATGTGGCCAAGTTCAGGCCTGTTGTTGTCTGTTGATCGACTGGGGGAGGGCGATGTCGAGAATCACCCCTAGCGCCCGCGTGACCAAGTCTAGGTCTGGCGTTGTCGGTCAGTCGATCGGGGGAGGGCGATGATGAGCATCGGTCACAACACTCGCGTGGCCAATTCTAGGCCTAGACTTGGCCATGCGGGCATGGGGGCCGATAGACAACGCGTGCTGTCTGTCGGTCAGTTGGGGGAGGGTGATGTCAGGCATTGCCTCTGGCACCTGCGCAACCAAGTCTCAGCCTGGACTTGGCCGCGCAGGCGCTAGGGGCGATGCCTGGCATCACCCTCCCCTAGCTGGCCCAACAAAAACAATTAAAATTAATTTTAATTAAAAAAATTAAAATTAATTAAATAAATTTTATAAAATTAAAAAAAAATTGTTTTTTTTTTGGGTTTTGTAGGTTTTGGTTTGTTGGTCAACCAAGTTTTTGATGCTCCTTTGGCCAAGTTTGATCACGGAATTGGTCCCAAGGTGCCGGGGGCATTGCCCTGCATCGTCATATTGATCGAAAAGCAAAAAACACTTAAAAATTAAAAGAAAAAAATCTAAAAAAAACTTTTAAAAGCAATAAAACAATAATTTTTTAAAGTTTTTTAATTTTTTTTAGGTTTGAAGTATAGTAAATTTAGGGGGTTTTTGTCATTTTTTAGACTTGAAATGTGATAAATTTTGTTAAAATTTATTTCAAAATATATAAAAAATTGAAAATTCCTGATCTATTTCCAAAAAAATATAAAAAATCACATGAAATTTAAGGTTTTCAATGTTTTGCATAGATAAAAAGCTTAATTTGTGTTTTTTCCTATAACATATAAGGGAAAAAAAAAACAAAAAAAAAAAACTAACCTTTGAAATGTGTAGTCTCTCCTTGTTGAATGCCCTTGATGTTTCTCCCTTGTAGCTTGCTTCAAAGTATTTAACGAACGTTGTCTGATTGCTTCAAAATATTCAACAAACGTTGCTCAATAGTTGATGTGATGTAAAAAACCAAAACAAGACTGTGTATTTATACCAAGTACTATACCACTTGTTAGTTTGTTTAGTGCATATTGGATAAATAAAACATAAAAAGATTAGGTATATGTATCAAATACTATATAAACCATCTCTACATTTAATCAATGTGGGATAAATTAGAAAAGATAAAACATAATGTAATTAATTAATTTATGATGAATTAATAGAGTAATATTTATTTAATATTGAAGGTAAAAATATTAAAGTAGAAGCTTTAGGGAAAATTTGGGGGGGGGAATTTTTGGGAAAAATCGGAGAGAAAAAGTTTTGTGAAATATTTGGAGGGAAAATTTTGGGGGAAAAAGTTTTGGCAAAAAATTGGAGGGAAATTTTGAGAGGGAAAAGTTTGGAGGGAAATGTTCATTCCACAAGCTATAAGAATGTCATTGGGAGGTTGGGAATTTGCACCATTCTATGTTTGTAGTGAGCAGTGATGGCTTCATCAAATAGAGAGGATTTTATTTCTGGAGCATCAACATCTTGTTCACATGCCTCCTCTTCTGCGACTGACAAATGTGGCGGGAATACTTCTAATGTATATGAGGAGTCATATGTTTCACCTAGTGAGAAGTTTGATAATAGTACAAGCAATGAGATTGAGCATATTTATTGGGAAATTCCTAATTCTGAAGACTTTGAAGGCACCAATGATGAAGGGGAGGAATATGGTGAAAAGGACGATGAAGATTTTCCTCGAAGTGAGGATTTCCAAGGTACTACTGATGATGATGAATATTTTCCTCCAAGTGAGGATTTTGAAGATACCGATGGGGATGATGAAGAGTTTCCTCCAAGTGAATATTTTCAAGGTACTAAAGAAGATGATGAAGATTTTCCTCCAAGTGAGGATTTTCAAGGGTGTAAAGAGAAAAATGAAGATTTTCCTCCAAGTGAGGATTTTGCAGGTATTGATGAGGATAATGAAAATTTCCCTCCGAGTGAGGATTATCAATGTTGTAGAGAGTATGATGAAAATTTTCCTCCAAGTGAGGATTTTGAAGGTACTAATGAGGAGGATGAAAATCTTCCTCCTAGTGAGGATTTGCAAATCACAAATAAGGATAATAGAGATTTTCCTCCGAGTGATGTTTTTGAAGGTATAGATGAGGAGGAAGAAGATATTCCTCCAAGTGAGGATTTTGAAGGGACTAATGAGCACGATGAAGATTGTCCTCCAAGTGAGGATTTTGAAGGGACTGATGAGGATGGTGAATATTTTCCTCCTAGTGAGGATTTTCAAGGGACTAATGAGGATGATGAAAAGCCTCCTCCAAGTGAGGATTTTGAAGGTATTGACATGGATGGTGAAGGTATTGTTTTAGCATGAGAAATTAAAGGTTCCAATGAAGATGATGAAGAGTTTCTTCCAAGTGATGATTTCCAAGGTACTAATGAGAGTGTTGAAGATTGTCTTCCAGGTCAACATTTTGAGGGCAGTAATGAGGATGATGTAGAATTTCCCTCAAGTGGAGATTTCAAAAGTAGTGAAGATGATTATGTTGATGGTGGACACTTTCTTGTAGGTGATTGTGTTGTTGATGATGATCTTGATATTTCTCTTCTCAACGAGATTACCAATGAATATGATGATGGACCTAGGAATGAATATCATGTTCTAAATCATGCAGGTGCAACAAATCAAGGTGATCAACAATATCTTGTTTGGTCTCCTCACAATGCTATGTATGATTATAATGAGAATGACATTCCTCCTAGTGATGATGTTGAAATAACAGAGAGATTGCAAATAAATGTTGTGTACAGAACGAGGACTAGACCTTTTTATATCAATCAAAATCATTCTAGTTATAAAGGTCAAAGAAAGAATTTCTCACTAAATCATTTTCCATCGGTGATTTGATTTCTAGTGATTATTGTCAAAAGAATTGTTTGAAAATTATATACTACATGTATGCCTTGCAGAAAAGGAAGAATTGTTTGTCAATGAATAAGAGCATGCAAAATTTATATTTAGTGTGGTGCATTATATCTATGAAGACATAATATGATTATAGTATTGGTAATCTTTTAATTTGCAGAAAGGCTTTCAAAAAATTCCACTAAATTGGTAATCTTCATCTATCAAGGATCCAAAAAAGATTGGAAAAAGATCCTACATTTTATTCAAAGGTACATCATGGACGAGAGATTGGCCCATTTAAAAACACTACATTTTCATGGATGCAAGATTTCTTTTCCAAACATGGAGAGTTTATGCCAGATAGAGAGACAATACATATTCCAGATAATTTCTCAAGGAATGAAATATACAAGTTATACAAAGAATATGTTTTTTTTTAACAAGAAATGGGAAAATTTATATTAAAAAGTGTGGATAAATCCACTATAGTACAAAAAATGGGCCATGAATGAATTTTGAGAGATAAAAGATTTGAAGACTGGGACTGCTAATACAAAATTTGTGTCCATTGAGTTTCCACCTTCCCTAGATATATCATTTTTGTTGTATTTAGAAGAATACAATCTATAGAAACTTCATTTATATATAATGTAAAACAAAACATGACACTTGAATTTTAAAAACTCAGCTACCCGGTTCCTTTTTGATCTTCGAGTGTCCATGATGCTCCTAAATTGGATCTGGTACAAGCTCGTTGAGATCCAGAATTTGATTTAATGTTGATGAAGTTAAATTCTTAGAAGCTCCCTGGGTGATTGCTGGGTTACTGGCATGATGGTGGCTTCTTTCCATTTGATCCATTCGGCTTTGCATAATCTCCAAACTACTACGTTGCTCCTTGATTTGGCTCCGATGAGAAAATATTTCATCTTGCAGTCTCTCTATTAGGTGTCTATGCTCAGAGAGGGTCTCAAGCTCGAAGGTTAATGCAGAGCTAAGTGCTCTCATGTGGATTCACAACGTTTGACACCCTATGCACTCTATCTCTGGGTCATGCTGGACATGTCCATCACAAAAATCCTGCGGATGCATGATCCTTGGCACATTGTGGTTCTTCTATCTATTTTCCATGATGTTGGGGAGGGCCCAATTCTGCAGGGGATTGTAAATCATGAGGTTCGAGAATATGGCTTTGGAGGAGTTAGGTCCGAGAAGAGGCTGGGAAGTGAAGGTCTGAGCGAGGTGATGGATAGTCTTGAAGGTTTGACACAACAAAGGGGTTGCCTAAAATTTCTGAGAAGAGTCTCTCTAAGGCACAAACAACATAGAACAAATAAGGTGATTTAGGGAGAACTCATGGTACAAATGGCTTGAATTAAACCCAAAGGAGATTTACCATAGCAAAGATGCAACCCAAAATCACTGACATAATTCAACCCATGCGACAATCAGTGCCAAATTCCTGTCAATCAGATAAAACAAAAACTCTACATGGAGCACTGTACTTGAACCCTTCACATCTTCGAGCCAAGGACTGAATCCATCGTCACCCTGACAAATCTACTCCGATTCATGACTATTTCACACTCGACCTATCTGCATCATAGTATTCGGCCATCGATTACCCATGAACTCATCTAGACGAACAAGCAAACCACCCCATGCCATAAAGAAATCATCGTACCAATTCTCATTAACATGGTTTATCCTTGGTCGATGAGGCCCTATCTTTTCACCTGCCAGTTGCCTCCTCCAACTGTCACGACTCATGCTGTAGCTCCAAGTGTTCAGTCTCATGGCCTTTTCACAATGAATCCTGGTCATATGTGGAAACATTAGACTAGGGGGGTAATACCTTCTTTACCCTCCACCCCCAAGGTTCTAGGAGGTCTCCCAATGGCCTCATTAGCCATTTTGTCTGCTTCCTTATTATTATCTCTCAAAACGTGTAAGAAATTTGGCTTTAAGGTCCTTGTGATTATACGAATTCAGTCTATAACCCTATTTAGGCTCAAATTTTTTGGCTCTGATCCCTGGATCATCACCCTTATGATTTCCTTTGAGTCGCCTACTACATTCAGGCAATGGATTTTTCATTGATTTGCTAGTTGAAGTCCTTTAAGAAGTGCATGCACCTTTTCTTTATTGTTGGTGTCTTTCCCAAGATTCCAGTAGTATTTCAAAATTACTTTTTCCTCCGAGTTCGTAGAGAACACCCCCCCACGCACCTGCCTCCCTTGAAGTTATACAAACAATATGTTGAAAGTGTTGAAGGAAATCATTATTTTATTTCATATGCATATTTTATAAGAGTATGGAAGAGACAATTAAAAAATGTTTGCATTCCTAAGAAGTCAAGGATGGGGATTTCCAGTATATGTGCTTCTCTTAAAGCAATAAGAGATAAATATGAAGGGGTAGAAAGAGGTATAATTTACATTTTTTTTTGTTTAAATTCGATAGTTATTAACTATGAAAACATATTATCAGTATTTTCATTTTGTGTCATGTGAAGATTCTATAGTCAAATCACTTCAAGAACACATAAATCAATAATCAAGCGAAAGGAAAAAGTTGTACAAACATATAAATAAGTGTTATGATGCTCCAAATAAATATATGGGTATGATAATTGATGGCATGGACCAAAAAAAAAACACTTCTGCCACATTTTGTCCGTACACAAAAAAATTTACAGGAAGAGAATTTCATTTAGTTTCACTTGGTTGGTTGTATGGTTTTTAATGGAACAATGTGTCCAAGGGTTTACTTCACAGCTCCAAATATTCATAATGATGCAAATATGACCATCACCATAATTCATCATGTGATCAGTCACTAGTCTGGTAATATTCCTCAAGTTCTATATCTACAGTTAGACAACACTAGTCATGAAAACAAAAATCAAATTGTGTTTGGATATCTCAGCATGCTTGTTGAATTGGGAATCTTTTAAAAGGTTAAAGTTGGTTTCCTTCTTGTTGGACACACACATGATCATATTGATTGAATGTTCAGTCGTTTTTCAGTAACATTGAAGAGGAAAAATGTTGGAAGCCTACCATCATTAATTGAATGTATTAAGAAACCATACATTCCAGAGCCTATTTTTCACATATTAGAAGAAACTGTTGACATGTGAGGATTTATCCAGGATCACATGATGAAGAAAAATGTATTGAGTAGATTAATGACATTAGCTTCCAACATCAATTTTTCTTGAAAAAAAGTTGACAGGAAAAAAGTTATATGGGGCAAGAAGTATTCAACTACTGTAGAATGGGGGCCTTCATCAGGTTTGGAGTTTTTGAAGTTCAATCCAGATCGTCCAATATTTGCATCAAAGTTAGTGTTATTACAATCGGTTGCTCAAATCCATAATGCACGAAGGCATACTAGAGATGTAGATTATTCTGAATGCTTGGAGGAAATAAAAAATTCCATTAAAGATACATATGAGTACTTTTATGTTGTTGATTTTGTTTGGTGGGATTCTTTTTTCAAAGATCAAAGTGACATAATTTCAAACTCAAAAGATGAAGATACATTTTTGAAGACTCCATTTATTTGGCCACAAAATAGGTCAAATGAATCTGAAGAAAGAAACATTGTTGAACACCATGAATCTCAAGATGCTATTGAGTTTTCACAGGTAGAGGAAAGAGAAATGTATATTGTTTATAGAATATCATGTGCACAATGTGAAGCCATGGAATATATTTATAGGGGTTCAACACAAGATATTAAGGAGGGTTGCATGATTGCAATCTTAGTGACTGAAGATCCACATGGTTATCCATTATGGATTGCAAAGGTTATAAGTATCGATAAAGAAAATGAAGATGTTATAGCAGTTGAAGTGCATTGGTATGCAACAAATACACACCCATTCAATGGTGTGTACAAGCTAGAGATGGTGGTTGAGAGAAAAGAATAGAAAGAGAAAAAGAAAGGGTCAAAATATAACTCATCGTTGCACCGACCTCTTAAAATTAGAGGATGTTGACATACTTGTTTATGACTTCAATTTGACAAAGAGAGGAACTCTTCGCTCCATAACCATAGAGATTATCAATAGGTTGTTGCCACAAGAAATACGTGCAAGATGAGATTCTGCTGAACCTAGTCGTAGATCAAAGAGGCTTTTGACATCTGAAATGATGGGAATACATACAGACTCAAATGGTGCACTCATTGATAATAAAGAAGAATATGGATCATCTACATCTTCATCCAGTCGTTCATCTGAAGACAATGTAGATTCTGATGGCGTGTCCGAATCCATGGATGAATCTGATTAAATGTATGAAACATTTTATGTATTTTTTTTTATCAATATGATGTTTGTATGGTAACCAAAAATGAGTGTTCTCAGTTACATATGATCTTACATGAAGTTATGAATCATTTCTATGTTTTATGAATTATATGTTTTTATTATGGAGAATATGTAACAAAATTTCTTAGCTCTTTTATTTTGAATATGGACAATGTAACAATTTTTTTTTATGTTTCATTAAATGTAATTTGTATAGACTTGTTTATTTAAAATAAAAAGATATTTCGAAGTTATGTCGAATGTTGACATATGAAATGGTGATATTTTAATGCCATTATGTATTATCTTGTGGTTGGAGTGATAAACTAACCTTAAAAAGGTAAATATTTAAGGGTTGATTTTATGATTTGGTTTATAGCAGTGATAAGTTTTTACACCACTTTCAAAAATGTGTTAATTTTTAGGTTTTGGTTGCAATGGTACTTGCCGCACTAGGATAAGGTTTCAAATGAGGTATAATTTTAACGTTTAGAAAAAAACATTTTTCTGTCGATATCACCATTCTTTGATTTAGGTGTTGATTTTAAGCTTTTTCGAAGCAACTGTACACATGTTTTAGCCCATGCTTGAAAAAAAGTTTTAATTTTAACCTAAAAAAAAGGGTACTACTGGTAGCACCACTTTTTGATTTGAGCGTTAATTTTGTGGTTTTTTATGCAAAAATATGGGTTTTAAGGGCTAGAGTTCTCGGTTTGAGGTCATAGTTCTCATTAAGTTGGTAATATTGTTCATTGCATCATCTAGGTAAAAGATTTATGTCCCCACTACCTTTGAAGATGGAACCTCTATAAAATCCTCAACCCCAATCTCAAGTAGTGATTATATGGATTTTAGGGTTTTGTTCAAGCTAGTTTGTTGAAAGCAGAAGTTTGTCCAAGTTTTATATCTCTAAATAATTTTGGTTTGATGGTGTTTTCCTCCCATTTGACTTCTCTAATGCCAACAAATTCTGCTATCTCTTCTTTTTACATTTTCATGAATGAGAAGGCATCATTTTATCCAAGTTTTTTAGCTCCAAGTAATTTTAGTTTAATGGGTTTCCCTCTTGTTTGACTTCTCTAGCGGCCACAAATTCTACTATCTCTTCTTTTGACATCATGTTTCATGATGAGGCACACATTCTTCATTGATATTTTGAAATAGTTGGGGAGATAAAATTCTTGAAAGGCTCTTAGTGAATGCTATCATGTTCATGCAAAATTCATTGGCAACATCACTAGCTATAGACCTAGCCTATGTAGCTACTAAATACTATCTCAAAAACTCAATGAGGTATCATTTGCATCAACAATACTTTTGTATAGGTATTTTTCATATTCATATTTCCAAGAAGTGGTGAGAGGATGGGGTTTTCACAATAGGTTTCTGGAGGATCATCCAAGGTGGACATAGGGCGATCCTGTCACCACTAATGTCATACTTAGGTCACATGGAAGAAAGAATGGGATATGAGGAGGAAGATATTGAATTAACCAATGATCTATTGGAGGGTCGAGTGATTTGGTCCAACCCTATTGTAGTTAGTGTGGATGGGTTACAAGATTCCAACAAGTTACATCACCTGCAGTCTAGGTCCCTAGAGGAGACCACAATGATTATTCTAGGTGAGTTGGTGCAATAACTGAGTCTACAGGGTGCTAGAAAATTGATGTAGACAAAGAATAGGGTGACAAAACTTCTTGATGATCAATTTGAGGACCATAATTGTTTAAGCATATTTCCCCACACTTGGAGTTATACACCCGATCCTATGGATACATCAACCTTAATTTTAGGGAAAATGGAGGATGGTCGCTTACTACACTCTAGGTATGAAGATAAAAATCATATTGGAAGAGACTTGTTAAGCGATTGAGTTTATTTGCAATTGTGCCATCTCTCGGCGTGATTATGTTTCCAATACTGGTTTTGTGGGCACTATGTTGGATTTGAAATCACAAAGTGGTGCCCCCTCCTTAGAATTTGAAGTGGTAGGGCCTCAGTCTTAGGAGGGCTCAAGGAATCCAAAGAGACACAAATGTACCAAAAATACTTAGGAGGCCATTAGCCTAAAATTGGGCATCAAAACTAAACTCAATGACATCATGGAATCGGGGGATCGAGCACTGGTAGGATGTTTTCCTATGAAGAGAATGAGTATTGAGGAATTGAATAATTAGGCCAAGTTTAATTTAAATCCAATGGTTGGGGCATCTCCATGTACCCTAATTATAGTAAAAGGATGGCTGGTTTGGGTTTTTAGTATGGTCTAAGAAGAAGAAAAAATATTTCACCAACACTGGAAATGGGGATCTCAATCCCTATTCTCGAAGAAATAACACATATAATTTGATGCACAATCGGCTAGTGTGGAAATTATTCTATCATGGGCTCATATTCTAGGATTGTCATTGATTTTTTGGTCCAAAGAAGTGTTCAAAAAAATTGGCAACTCTTAGGTAATTTTTCTAAAGCAAACTTATCCCTCCAAAAGACTAAGTATTATGGCATGGCTCAAATCTTGGTAGGGATTGAGGTTAGAAAAGTTCTAGTAGAATTTATGGATATTAGAAGAGAAATTGATCTTTTCCATATCAACCTGGAATACGAAGGAATACCTTTCAAATGCATACATTTCCACTATTATGGGCACCTTGTTGTAGATTGCAATTATCCAAGTACAAGGAAGAATTGGGTGTCAAAGAAGCATTCGAGAATCCCAAAGAGATTAGAACTGGATATTATACATACCTTGAGTAGGAAAGAAGATGTATGGTTTCAAGTGACCTCATATGGATTTTGATCAAGAACATTAATCACAGATGCTCAAAACACATAAATAGGACAGGACAAAGAACCTAATCATGACACGATAAATGATAACAAGGACAACAAGGCAATTCCAGACAGGACTCATCAATCTCACTCTATGGATAAAATTATTTCCTTGGAAAATTTTCTGTTTGGGTCATGGGGAAATGAGGTTAGATCCAAAGAACCAGAATCCCTGACTAATTTTCTACCTAGTTTGTCTAGTATAAAAAACCCCAACTCACTGCCTCTAATGCATATTTCTGGAATTGTAGAGGGTGTGGATGTTGGACAAAATTTAGAAGGTTCCATTGTAAACCCTAATTTGGATTGCTCTCTAGATGGAAAGGGCACATGGGAATCCAATCCCTTGGAACTAGTGAAGTAAAATTTAAGACCTCGAAGCAAAGGCACACTTGATTTTCCAGGGAAGGTGGCATGGAGTTTATAATTTTTTGAGGAGAAAATACCCAACCCAGTCAAAGGGAAAGGAAATATTTCATGTATATGTCTCATGAAGAAGCATCCTTAGAAGTCATGTCCTCAATCAGGGCTCTTAGATCAAATTCCCCTTTCAAGGGTTCCAAATGATTTTTCTAACCCTCAATCATAGAGGGATGGCTAGCCACTCAAAGAACTTGCTTGTAAATGGATTAGTTGACAATATCAAACTTTCTATTATTATGTTGCAAGAGACAATAACAAATAGGGATACAATCACTCAGGAGCTCTTAAACTGTTTAGGAATTTGAACTTATGTTTTATTGATGCTTTTGGGAGATTGGGTGGGAATGTGATTGGATGGAATAAGTGCTACTTTATTGTCACAAACTCATGGTAATTTCCTATAGGACTAGGGACCTCCTTTTACTCTTTGGACCCGGGGAAAGATATCATAATGTTGAATTTTTATGGTCCTTATATGGATAAGATGGACTACTCGAATAGATTTTTCAAAATGGATAGTGCTCAAAATAGATGGTCACGATGGGGGGGAACTTAAATTTCCCCTTAGGAGCATCATAGGTTTGGGGCTCAACTACTTAATTGGACCCTCTCTTTGGATATTTCATTAGAAAATTGGAAGAAACTAGAGTCTTTTGGATATTGAACCTTCCAATCTATCTCCCACTAGTAGTAACAAGAGGGTGGGGGAAACCAAAATTAATATAAGAGTCTCACCATATTTTTTTATTTCTAAATCCTTCCTATATGAATTCATTATGATCAAACAAGCATTGACCGTTGGATGGGACTCTAACCATAATTCAGTGGAGTTAGAAGTGGCTCCTACAATAGAGATGCCTGCTAGTCCCTTTAAACTAAATCTAGAGTGGATGAAGATGAACGATTTTGTGGGGAAAATCAAAGTAGTTTGGAAACCTTTTAATGGTCATTTAAGAGAATCTACTCCACTTCAATTCCAACAAGACTTAAAAGAGGTGAAAAATGTATTTGCTAACTCGATAGGGGACGAAAATATGAAATATTATAGGGTTCTTAAAGCAGTAGATGAAGACTTGGAGGTGTTGGACAATAGGGAAGGTTTTGGATTTATGAATGGGAAACATAAATTGGAAATTAAGGCACTAGAAGATAAAAGAAGGCACATTATTTTGGAAAAAGAAAAAGAATGGAGACTCGAGAGTAGTGCATTAAGGTTGCAGATTGGGGATGGGAATACACAATTCTTCCATAGGTATGCCAACTGTAGAAACAATATAAAGTCCATTTGGAAAATTGATAACGAAGATAGTACACGGGATATAAATTTCAAGGACATGGATTTTGAAGGAGTAAATCATTTTCCCTCCCTTTTCAAGGAATACACACATGCTACATTAACAAAAGTGACTAGGTTGTCAAAATCCTTTCCTGGCTTTGTCAATGAGTTGGATAATCAAGCACTGATAAAGGAGCTTGGGAAAAAATAATTATATCAAACTCTACAGAGATTTCAAAAGGAAAAAAGTCCTAGGCTTGATGGGATGCCTATGTAATTCTTCTTGGGCTATTATGATTTTATAGGGGAATATTTACAAAGAGTGGTGGAGACAACAAGAAATCAAGGTAAAATGTTGGGAGCCTTCAACACAACATTCCTAGCATTGATATTGAAAGAAGGTAATCCTACAACCTTTGAGAATTTTAGACCCATCCAAATCTTACCACAATGTAAGTTGGCTTTACATTAGACTAAATTTAATCCATTTAGGTTTTTTCCATCAATTTGTTCTTTGGATAATGAGTTGCATTTCTTCAGTATCTTCTATTGTATTATAAAAAGCAACAACAACCCCTTTCTTTAGATCATGGAGGGAACTCAGAAAAGGATGTCCCCTATCCCCCCTTATATTTATTTTAATAGTTGAAGGATTAAGTACACTACTTAAAGAAGTAGAAGGAAATGGTAGTATAAAAGGGGTTCTTATTGGAGTATCATACAATATCACACATCTACTATTCATAGTTGATATTTTGATTTTATTTGAAGGCACCAAAAGAGTCATTGAGAAATTCAAGGGCATCATGGATTTATTATCCAAAGCAACTAGGATGGTCACTAATATGGAAAAATATATGATGACCTTATGGGGGAATATATGAGTAGGGAAAAAAACTTTATTACTTAGATTTTCCCTTGTAAGACAACTCATCTATAACACAATATAAAGTATCCAAGTTTCTTTTTGAAGCCAAATCAATATAAAAAATGTGATTGGTAGTGGTTGATAGCTAAAGTGGAGAAGAAAATAAACACTTGGTGCAATAGATGGTTGTCGAGGGGAGGTCATTTGGTTTTGGTAAAAGTAGTTCTAGAAGTGATTCTAGTCTACTGGATATTGCTTCTATGGGTCCCAAAAGGTTTTTTGGAAACCATTAAGAAACTTTGATATAAGTTCACCTAGTTTGGAGACCTAAAAAAGAAAGGATCGGTACTAGCCTCTTGGAAAAAATTGGCATTACCAAAATCCATCAGAGGATGGGGATAAAAAATATCTTTCTCTTATTAAAGAATCTTGTTGCAAAAAATGTATGGAGACTAATTTAAGGAATAGGTTTGTGGGTTCAAGTCATAAGAGCTAAGTGTATATCGCCTAATTTAGTGGGGGATTGGATCTGAAATCCAATCAAACAAAAAAATAATGCTTGAATAATGTGGAAATTTGCCATCTATGTTTTTCGTTTGGTTTGCAACTAATTTCTTTGGCAAAGTGGAAAAGGGGATAAACTACAAATTGGCCTTGACCCCTCGATAGGGAGAAAAGGTAAGCATAGGTTTCCCTTTCAAATGATTTGGTAGTTGAGGAATAAAGGTTATTTTATTCTTAGACAGTTTGCAAACTGGACAAGGTCCACTGCTTGGCACCAACAATAGTTATCATGGAAATAAATTGGTTTGGGGGATTAATATGTAAAAGTCCAATGG
>ML782463.1:893688-912746 GCA_009831015.1 Picea engelmannii | reverse complement strand
AAGTTGATCTAGTCATTTAATCTAGTTGAACCATATTTTCCCAGAATAGGCTACAAAGAACTGGCAGGAGAAAGAAGAGAAGATGAGTTGATTTGGTGGTGGGAGATTATTTGGAAACTAAAATGTTAGATTTTATAGCTTGGAGGTACTTTGGCATTGGCAACGCCCAACATGAGGAAGTGACTGAGCACATTTCTCTCCAGTGACTTTATAATGTGTTTTTATAAAGTAAATTTATAAAGTGATTTTATAAAGTTGGGTCTTTTAATTTTTAAGTGTAAAAGTGACTTTACGATGTTATGGGTCACTTTAGTGAATTAAGCGACCTCAATGAATGATTAAGTTGTGACCGTTGATCTCATGAGGGAAATATCTAATCTTGACCATCAATCTCAATGGAAGACCAAGGGTTAGGGCAGTTACACTTTCAAATTAGATAAAGGAAGCTCATGAGGGAGAGAGGGGCACACTTTTTGAGGAGAGAGGAGTGGGAGGTGGAGAGGCACACATCCCAAGATAATTTCTTTGCTATGAGGGAAAGAGATTAAGCAATATAATTTGGCATGCATCACTATGAGAGGGATTGGCATGCACTTCAAGGTAGCTTCAACATTTAAAGAAGTTCCATATCGTACAACAAGAAGGGTTGTACAATATGGTTTTGAGGAGGCCATACAAAAATTTTTGTTGGGTTTGTAGCTACAACCATGCACAAAAATTGATGATGAACTTAGGCACAAATTTCTAGGTGCTAACTCTGTTGCTAACAAATCCATATAGTGAGGTATTGTTTTGTACCTCATATGGGCATGAAAATTGAGGTTTTTTTTCGTTGTTTGTGACTGTACAGTCCATACAGGTTGTACTAGAAGTCAACTTATGATTTCAGATTGTGTTACTTAGGAAATAAGTCAAGTTTTTCCTCAGATAGAGTGAAAGTACAATTACTAAATGTTGAATATTTACTTCTGTTGTACTCAAAATTTTCCCAAAATCTAAATAAGGAAACATTCTCCCTAAATTTTTCATTTTTCCTATGTTTTCTTGAAGAGGCATTGCAAATATTTTTTATGTTTCAAATGGAAGAATGTTTCTACTGTTCAGTTATATTTCCCTCTTGGTTTTTAGTTTTATATGTATGAAATTTGTGTTTCTGATCATTAAGTATAGTTATGTATTGAGTTTTAATGCTTTACTAATGAATCTTAATAGGATATTGAAATCAGTGTATGTCATATTGAGTTTCTAAGCTATTTTCTACATGGTATTAGAGGAGGTTCTCTAAAGTTCAGTGGACAGTTTGGCACTTGGGACAACAAGTGATTTGCTTAGGTATTTTGGCTTAGAATAAGGGAAAATAAGGTTCTTTGTCATGTGGACAAAGATGACTTCTAGTATTAGGTAAGAAGATAGGTTGGACGAGATATCCAATTACCTAGAGTGGAAGGTGAGAATCACAAGTGTTCTCAAGAAGAGAAAGTTGTGGTTGTTTGCAAACATTGTCATTACAATACGTACATTGGATCCCATAGCTTTGAATTTCCATGAAGTGAAGGAATCCAAGGCTCAAAGAATCATTTTTGATGGAGTCAGAGACCACCTTATTCCACATTTGACTGAGAAGAAGACAACCAAAGACATGTGGGATGCACTTAAGGGTTTTTATGAGGTAAAGAATGAGAACTAGAAAATCGCTCTTCGGTACGAACTCCATAGTACTAGGATGGTGGAAGGAGAGAGTGTGGCCTCCTACCTCACTCGAGTTGCATAGGTGAAGGAAGAGTTGGCAGTTGTCGAAGAAGTTATTCCATAATCATAGTTGGTGTGTATAGCCCTTAAAGGATTCACCAAGGAGTGGGAGGTTTTCATGAAGTGTGTGGTGGGGAGAGAGAAGCTCCCTGAATAGAGCATATTGTGGGATGAATTTACACAGAAGGAGATCCCGAAGGGGTTCCAGGAGAAGGCAGTGGATGGTGCATACGAGAAGAAAATTGCCCTTATGGGAAATAAAAATGAAAAGAATAAGGACATGAGAAATGTGAGATGATTTGCATGTCACAAGACTGGCCATTATTGGATGTATGGGCTGACCCAGGTTCTACCTTAGTTCTCCAACAAAACCCTAGAAACCATCAGCCCTTTTGGAGACTAGAAGGCAACACTGGGCACAGAGTGCACAACACAATATCACCCGAGATGGCTTATGTGTGACTGTAGGACTCAAATGTTTGCAGTTGTGGAAGGGATGTTACTCATGGGGATGTTAGGCATACTACTCTTCTACTTCAACATTCATACCATCACTCAGATCTACCATTCATTTAACCTTTAACATTCATTCTTCAGAAAATAACATGTCTAATCTAGTGCGCACTGCAAATTAACCTTAACAGATTCATTCATTTACTTATTTATTCATCATAAATCATATAAAAAAAACACATAAGATAAACACACATAGAGATACCATATTTTACCATGGTTCACTCCCCTGGGCTACGTCCACAAAGATCTTATGTTTCTTATTAATCTTCATCAAAGTTCTGTGCTACACGTATTACATCAAAAGTCCATTTGGAATGCACAAGTATAGGTGAGGTAGACCAGTCTCAAACCAATCTCCACAACTTGCAACCTGACCCTCGGTTACAATCCAAAAATAGACTTATCTCCAAAATTGACTCAATACTTAGCTCCAAAACTTTCTATCCAAGAAATTGCTACCAAAAGACTCTAATAATGATCTCCTCATATCTTACAATACCTATTTATACGACCAAAAGTGGGTAAAAACCCTTACATCATAACCTAAAACCCTAATCCTAGTGGATTAGGTTGGTCCACATATTAACCTCCTGTGCATGATTGGTCTTTGATCCAACCATTTCCTTGCTTTGCCTATGCATTGATTTTCCTTAATTCTCAGCTTGTGTTGCTTCCCTTGTTTTATGCCATGATTCTTTCCTTTCTTTCCTGGTGCGCGCTACAACTATCCTCCAAAATTGTTACATTGTTTCCAAAAGCAGCCTGCTTCAACATGCTCCCAACACTTACATGTGGCTCATCCCAAGCCACTCATGTAGTTTTTTCCTCCTTGATAGACTTCTCCAACTCCTGGAATCGACCTGCAATTTCTTCAGCACAAGTCTTCACCTATGTGCTCTTATCTGCAATAGACTCCATAGTCTGCACAGTGAGATATTCCTTCAACATCTCTTCAACCTCCAACCTAAGGTTTTCCATTTGGCCTTTTGTTGTATCCATTTCTGTCAACATCTTCTCTGCATCTTCCTGTAATGGATCCACCTCTAGTAACTATATTGATCTTCTTCCCATCATCTTCCTTGGTTTCCACAACAATCCATTGAACATTTTGATTATTTTGGTTCCTTTTTTCCTGTATCTTTACCAAAAGTGTCAGATAGTATTCTGTATCATGGTCTGCTGCACGAAAATACATACATGTTGCAGGTGGAAATGGACAATATCTTGCATAATGTCTAGGTTTATGAAAGTTATGACAAAATAATAGGCCTCTTCCTCCTCCAAATCCTCTTCCTCCGTAGCCTCCACTTCTGTAACCTCTTCTGTTACCTTAATTATCTCTGTGTGGTGTATTGTACTGAGGTGCTTGATTATACTACAACTGTGCATTATTATATTGCGGTGGTGGTCCAAACTATTGCATGTTATTGTGCCGCGGTGGTGTTGTAAACCACTGCATAGGTTGTGTTGTCATCGAATCAACCTACACCCTATATGCATCTGAATTCCTCTCCTTCGTTATCTCCAAATCTATGTAGTCCTTGTCTTCGTGTCCAATTGACTTGGAAAAACTACAAAATGTAGTCTTCGATATTGTCTGATACTTCTGCATCATAGGACAATGATAAGGATCATGTCCATGTGTTATGCATATCTCACACCATGGGCCTTGTGGAGGTAAAGGATTTGGCATACCTGTTCCCAAGCACTACACATAGGTTGGGCATTCATTCTTATGATGTCCTTTTGTCCTACATAATGTACACCAAACTTCTTCCCTCTTCTCCTTTCCTTTATTATGGTTTAACTAAAATGTCAGGTTCTTCATATCTACTCTTAAATCTTCCACAACTATATCTGTATGCTTATACTAATTTTCCTCTAACTACAATGTTTCCCGCAGAGCCTCAACCTAACTCTGGAATTTTTGTTTCCTCAAGGGATACTTCAAATGTGGAAACAAAGAGTTAACAAATAAATGTCTATGATGCATATTTGTAATAGGGTACTTCAACTTACCTTTTAGCCTTTTGAACTTCTGATCAATCTCTCACACCGACTCATTTGGATTTTTCTTGATCTCTATCATCTCATTCATGAAACGATCCTCTGATCTCGGTAATTGAAATTCAATGATTCATTGCTTCTTCACATCTGCGACAGTTCTAGGTGCTCCCATTGGATTATTTATTGTGAGATCCATATACCAAACTAGTGTGCAGTCTCTAAATATGATTTCCAACTGCGCAACCTTTGTATATTCATTTGTAATCTGCCTAGATTCCCACATCTTCTTACAGATAAACAAATGCTTCTCTCGGTCCTCCGACCCTTCTCCATGAAACTTAGGTAATCTAATAGTTGGATCTTGTCCTGTCATTGTGAAGTTCATTGTACTACCACCTCTATGCGGTGTAGATACTTGATTGCTACTAGCTAAAATACTTCCACTTGAATTGGACCCTCATCCTAAAATCATTCTACAACTAATCACTTGTTTTCTAACGGGTTCTTTTTCTTCATATGTCTTAGTCTCACATGGGGTTCTGGATTCCAAACTAATTATGATCTGGAATGGAGAACCTTCTTCTGCACTGGACCCTTGACCTCTGGTTTTCCTCCCATATGTGGTGTGCAAGATATCCTCAATCTACCCCATAGCACAAAGATCCTCTACCTCGTCCTCAACACTCTCCAAGCCCTCCTGCTTGGCTACTACTCTCTTCTTACTATTGATCTCATACTAGTAGGGTCGTTCATTGCACGTCACTCCTGCTTTCTCAATATCTCCTTGGTATGTTCCTCATACATCATAATGGGGTCCATTTCTTCCTTCTTTTGGCATCTCTCTATAACCCTCTCCATATCTCAAAACTTCCTCAGTGCTTCCCCCAGTTCCCCCATCTGCGCAAAGTTATTTAGAAATCTAATTCCATGGTCATCACACCTTTATCATGTAATAATATCTTAATCGACGTGTAAAGTGACCTGATGTACCTCCCTCTTGGTCCCTTCAAGAACTCCATCTCGACAAAAGTATATGAATTCGTTGTATCGACTGCAAAATCAGTAATAAACCCTGTAATAATATTGTCAAACCAAAAATCTACTGTGCACATGAATTTATTATTAACTCTTTCCAACCACACAATATCAATAGTCCACTCTACTGATCTAATATAATTAGTGGGATGAGTATCCCTCAACCTCAATATCCACTCTTGCAACAAATCTGGGAAATAATAGAAAAATGCATCATGCAAATCAGTAAACACATACCTATCTAAATACTGGCGTGGTGTATACCTGGAACTTTTGTTTTATTTCTGTGCAAACTCGAGTTGCTTTGTCTCCAACCATCTTTCGACCTCTTGCTTAGTATGGTTACTTGGTCTGAACACCCCCTTCTACCACTGCATTCTCTTCTCTATCCTTCTCATAAAATCTCTTCCAGGTTGTTCTTCTAAGTTTGAGCTGGCAACAGAAACATTTGTTGGATGTATGGGCTAACCCATATTCTAACTTAGTTCTCCAACAAAACCCTAGAAACCATCGACCCTTTTGGAGACTAGAAGGAAACATTGTGCATAGAGTGCATAGTGCAGTCTCACCTGCGATGGCTTATGGGTGACTGGAGGACCCAAATGTATGTATTCGTGGAAGGGGTGGTTCTCATGGGGATGTTAGGAATACTACTCTTATACTTCAACATTCATACCATCATTTATATCTACCATTCATTTAACCTTTAACATTCATTCTTCAGAAAATAACATGTCTAATCTAGCGTGCACTGCAAATTAACCTTAACAGATTGATTCACCATAAATCATATCAAAGAAACACATAATATAAACACACATAGAGACACCATATTTTACCGTGGTTCACCCCCCTTGGGATACATCCACAAAGATCTTATGCTTCTTATTAATCTTCATGAAAGTTTTGCGTTGCACACATTACATCAAAAGTGCATTTGGAATGCACAAGAATATGTGAGGCAAACGAGTGTTGCACCAAGCTCCACAACTTGGGACCTAACCCTCAGTTACAATCCAAAAATAGACTCATCTCCAAAACTGACTCAATACTTAGCTCCAAAACTCTCTATCCAAGAACTTTCTACCAAAAGACTCTAATGATGATCTCCTCAGATCTTACAATGCCTATTTATACTACCAAAAGTGGGTAAAAACCCTTACATCATAACGCAAAACCCTAAACATAGTGGATTAATTTTGTCCACATATTAACCTCCTACACGCGGTTGGTCTTCTATCCAACCATTTCCTCGCTTTGACTTTGCACTACTTTTCCTTAATTCCTGACGCACGTTGCTTTCCTTTATTTCTTGGCACGTGCTCCAACTGTCCTCCAAAAATCCTTTGATGTTCCCAAAAATAGCCTACTCCAACAACCACTATGCTAGTCAATATCCTAACAAGAATAATAAGAAGTAGGAACCAGGCGTGTCAACATCAACACAGATTGTTGAGTTTGTTGAGAAATATGAGGAGTTTTCTCTCATGACTGGTCCCGTGAGTAGTGGTTTCCTAGTGTTTGAGGACATTGAAGTGTGGTTCATGGATAGTGGAGCTTATTGACATATGATGGGAATGAGGTTAGTGTTCCTTAGTCTTTCAGAAACAGACACAGACTGTGTTATTGACAGTGGGGTCGACTCACAACTTGCAGTGAAGGGGGTTGGAATTGTTAGATTCCAACTAGAGTCAAGAGGTTTTTTGTAGGCTGTCGGGGTGTTGTATATACCATAGATGACAATTAATTTACTCTCAATGTCATCTTTGGAGGTTGATGGATTTTGAGTTTTATTCTATTTTGGTCATGTATTTTTATATCCATAGGGAGATACTCCAGATAGAACAATGTTTCTTGGTGTCTAGTATGAGAGGTTGTATAGGTTGTTGGGATGACCTACGTTGGTGTCTAGTGGATCTCTAAATTTATAATCTGTGTTGGAGAGCAGGCATGTTGCACGGGAGAGAGAGTTGATACTGGGGACTCAGACCTCTTCCAGGACTCTCAAAGGACTTAAAATGCAAGAGTTGAAAAAAATGAATGCTTAGTAGAGTGTGAAGTCTCATAGGAGCATGTTTTTAGTTCATAGATCAATGGAGGTAGTAGTAGAGGCTTCCAGTGGAGTGGGAGTAGTGGCTTCCTATTCAGAGGGAGCAGAGGCTTCTAGTACAGAGGCAACAACTATGTCAACTCATGAGTTGGATATGAATTATGGTGGAAATATGTTGGTCCTCGACCAAGTTTTGAGAGATCCTTGGTCAAGTTTGACCATTTTGGACTTCGACAACCTGTCGAAGATGGAGCGGAAGATGAAGCAGAGATCGTGGGATCTCGACCCCTTTTTGGGTCCTTTTTGGGATTTGGGAATATGGAACGAGTATGTGAATGTCAGCCCATGGGTTTACCCATGCTTAGGCCTATTTTGTAATATATAAATAGATGTCTAGGCGATGTAAGGAAAGGAGAAGATGCATCTATGTGATGTTGTGCTAAGTGAAAGTGTGGCTTGTAAATGCTTTGTGCATACTGTGAGAGACTTGCAGAGATAAGTGCAAGTGGTTGTAACAAACTGTGAAGGGATTTGTGCTGTAACGCAAGGAAGGAGGATCTAGTGAGGTGCGCAAATATCATGTCCTATGCGGAGTAAGGTTTTTGTGGCTCTGTGCATGTATCTGATTGAAGAAGATAATAAAGAAGAGGAGTTGGTGGACGTAGCCCCAGGGTGGGGGTGAACCATGTATATGCCATGTTGCTCTGCTTTGTGTAATGTGTTGGTATACTTATGTGTTATATTCTAAGTGCTTGACATAGATAGATATATAGATCTGTTTATACTTTGTGCTTATGATGAATCTGGATGCTAGATCCGACCTCTGTGAACTTGCTTAGTGCTTGAATCTGCTAGATATGATCTAATTCCTTATTCTAAGTGCTTAGATACATTAGATATGGGTGAATGCTCTGATGCTCTGTTCTATCTGTAGAGTAGATATTGGTTAGATATTGATGAAGGTTTATTGCTGAGTGCTCTGTTAAATACTAGAATTACAGATCTATGTCCCAACTAAGGTTGCAAACATCTGAGTCCTGCAACCACCCCTTCCTCTACCTTGGTTGAGACTTCATCTGCTTCGCAGGTGTTGCCGATCGGGTTGGTAGTTAGGGTTTTGTTGGTGCGCTGTTGTATCGTTGAACCCTGGGTCTGCCCCTGTGCCAACAAATGGTTCCGTTGCCGGGACCTGAAACTGTGATTGATGGGAACTGAGGAAGAAGAAACTTTGTGCAAAGATTCGACCTGAAACTGAGAAAGCTCTGTGCGTATATCTTTTGCCCTAGTGCACAACATTCTGCTTGACTTGTGAAGCTCTGTACCAAGAAAAGAGGTCAGATTTGAAGAAAAGAGGCAATATCTGCAAGATTTGTGCTCTGATAAAGGTAAGAATAGTGAAAAGTTCTATATCTGAAAGCTTTGTGCTCTGTAGAAGTAAGACAAGTGGATAATTTTGTTTCTAAAGCATGGATCTAACTATGTTTGATAGATTCTGTCCTAGCTCAAAAACTAGGGTACTGGTAGATGAAAGAAAATTTGACATGAGTAGATCTAATAAGAATAGTGAAAGATATGTTATACCTATGCATAGAAAGAATATTTGAACTAACAAATGGATGCAGGATCCTAGAAAGAATTTTTTGCAGGTTAGCTCCTACGATCCTAGCGCACAGTACAAAAAGGGTTGGGGATCAGTTAAAAGAAAGAGAGGATTAACCCTCTTTTGCAGTTGCAGAAAACCGGGACATCTTGCTAAGGAATGCCCTGGGAAAAGACCTAGTTGTCTTTGTTGTAAATCTATGGACCATGCAGTATTGGATTGCCCTAGAATGATTACTAAAGTTGAAAGAATGAATCTGAACCAAGAAAACCCTAAGGTAGATCCAAAAACTAATATTATGGAAGAATCCCAGAAAGAATCAGAGAAAGTATTTCTACAGATGAGAGAAACCTTGAATGACTACCGACATGTCATATTATCAAAGATCTTCAAAGAAAAAGAATGCATTGAAGAAAGATTAGGAGACTTCAATGTTGATTGTGTTCTGGATGAGGAAACATAGGTGAATGTTATGACAGAAAGAATCTGGGAACTTTTAGGAAAGCCTGCTATGGTTCCTTCACTAGGAGGAATAAGATTTCAGAGGAAAAGTGATAACCCTATGTGGGAAGCTCCCTCAGATACCTATGAATGTCAATGGAACTTCGACATAAGAAGATTTTGAGATAATTAAATTTATTGAGGACAATGCTCCATTTACCATGTTACTAGGAAGACCTTGGATTGAAAGAGATCAAGACAGAAGAAAGGAAGAAGAAGAAGTCTTAGAGTAGAAGAAACAAGATTTAAAATATTTTATAACTAAAAGGATCTCACACTTGATTGAATAACAGGAGAACAGATCACAACTATTTAACAACAAAAACATAGATATCAAAGTTGAAAGAACACTAGAGGACCCACAAAATACTGAAATACCTATCCTAGATAAAGAAGAAGTATTACCCTTGAATCCTAGGAAAGAATCTCAACAATACAAAGTCACTATGTCAAAAGAAGATAAGAATCAGAATGGGAAAAGGAATACCGAGATGAATCTCACTGGAAAGAAGGCTAGAAAACTAAGTAAGAAGAGAGCTAAGATCGAAAAGTTGCAGAAAGATCTAGAAGGAACCTCGCAGAAGGAAAATTTGCAAAATTGGAGTTTCGTCGGGATATCAGCACAACTACACATGGTACTTTGCCACGACGAAGCAATATATCCGTTGGGGACATTATAACTATTAGACCAATTCTCCGAATGGGTAGAAAGGCATTTATGATTAGACAAATTGCCGTCAGATCGTTGGGACTGTGCCATAACAAACAGAGCAGAGTTCATGAAGGCTTCATACCCGTTGCAAGCGACCCGTTGACGAGTTACCTATTTATCCCATTGCAGCATGCACCGAGAATTTTTTTTCTAACCAAGAAATGTAGCTCGTCCACTAAGTTGATATTGCACAGTGATCATCACATTGCTGCCATCTATTCCATTGCAGTGTCTAAGTTAACCTGAACCCGATCTAGTTAATCCCGAGCGCGTATGTCTGAGGAGATCAACACAGTTGAAGAATCTGTGATAGAAGTACTCCTCGACTTGATGACTGAAAAAGTCATTTTAGAGAGAGGATTATCTGTAGGTGTATAGGCTTCATCCAAAAGAACAGTGAAATCATATCTGTCGACTGCTCGCAAAGCTGGACCATCTCGACCATCAGATGAAAAGAGAACCAAGCATAAGGATGATCTAGTGAATGCCAAATTGATCCGACTATATTACCCACCTACATACCACCTCTGAGCGACATAGTAAATCGAGATAGCATGCCCAGATATTTTGAGTACACCTTGGTCACTACGAACCTCCCGAAGGGGATCCACGTAGTTCAAGCAAACCAAGAGAAGATTGCAGCGTTGAAGTTCAATGACTTCAACCTCGGCGACCGAAAATTACATAACATGCTCGCCCCACATAAGTACCTGACTAGAATGAAGGGGAAGAATTCATAGATAATCCCCCATATGTGGACCCATAGCCTCTCGCATTCCATCCTGCTGAATGTCATGAAGATCACACACTTCAGAAGACACCAGGAGGTGAATGCCTATGTCAAGCTGCTTCTTTCTTGTTACCATGGCGGCTATTTATGGCTAGACCACCGTATCACAGTTGATTCGATGCTGATCAATTGGATCAGAGGGTTGAGTATGCAGGGACATGATCCACATGATTTTTATCCAGGAAAATCCATGGATCACGCTCTAGCACAGAGGATCAAGGACACCTACGACAATGTCGATAAGGGGACGTGAGGCTACAAGGTATCTTCTACCCACAGTGGCGCAGTGCGCCTCGCCTGTCAGTTGATTGCAGGGAATTTAGTAAGAAATAACCAACCTACCCAAGTCACTGGCTTTGTATTCGACCTTGCAGGGAAGTGCGAGGAAGGCCTACAAATGAACTGGGCGAAGTACCTGGTGAATCAGTTGGAACTAGACTGCAGAGAAGCACAAGATCAAGGTTATGAATTCCATTTTAGTTGGATTTTGATCCATATCGCATTCATCACCTGGGAGATTCCAGAAGATGCGACCTTCCCCGACATTGAGCCATTTGAGCCGTTGTCCATGAAGTTTAGTACACTTTGGTATTCCAAAGTTATGAACAAATAGTGGCAGCCAAATGTTGTTTTTCATACCTACTACGATCAGCTGAAGAGATCCAACTAGTCTGAGCCTCACATGACTCCGAACACTCTACTCCGGTTCCGACCTTTAATGAAGTTAAACACACATCGACATTTCATTTATATTACAGTGCACGCCGATGAACATAAGAAACGCTTCAATCCTACTACAAGTTGACGAAGGAGGACCTGGAGGAGATTACTAAGGAATGGTCTGCTGACCTCCTTATCCCCGCCAACCTCGCAGAGATATTCGACATCAACAACCCAAAAACTGCGCAGGATACACCTGGACCTAGCAGGACAAAGAAGACCAAAGAGGTCCACGGATTAGACAGTGCATCCTTGAAGACTTCTTCCATATCACCAGAGCAAGAAGGTGATGATGAAGAGTTAGATGACAAAGAAGTCGAATGGAAGCAAGGAGACGAGGTTGAGTTCGCCTCCGAAATATTCGTCCCAGAAGAAATCGAAAGCCTCCATGACCAAGATGCAGATTGTCCTCACCTCTAACAACTTCGACTTCCTCATAGCAGCCCTTAATGATGCTTTGCTGGAAATAGTAGAAAAACAAGAGGCCAAGCAGGAAGCAATGTACGATAGGATTGAAATTGAACTCCGAGGGGTACAACAGGAAATATAGTCCAGCTGTGCAGTCTCCACTACACCTCTGCCATTGGGAACACCAGAACTGGGAGACGATCCAACCCAACTCCATTGATTAACTGATACAGTCAAAGCTCACCTTCGACGAGCACAAGAGGAAACAGAACAAGCCACCCAGGTTTTGGCGCAAGTACAAGGAGTACTTGTAGAACAATGTCGAGCTACAGAACATGAAAAGATTTCCCTCCAAGCGAAGTTCGACGAAGAAAAAGCACAGATACAACAAGGAAAAGAACATTTGCTCGCCAAGTAACTCGAAGTAAAGGAAGTGGTCAACAGATCACTTCGCTCTGTGACAGTCATAGAAATAAAGGCAGAAGATCGAGTTACACAACAAGTAGAACAACTTGAAGAAGTGATCCAACAACTACAATAACGCATCACAGACTTAGAACTACACGCAATGCCCGAGACCCCACAAGATGTGAAGGACCAAAGAGAAGCAACTGCCAAGAGAACAGTTGAGATACTAAAGGCCCTTGATATGGAATGAAATCAACTAAGTGATAGCAGTGCCCTGACATATGAGTGACTGGCTGAGAGTCCATAATTAAGAGCACTGGAGTCGCAACTCCAAGAGGTGAAGTATCAAGCCGAAACGATATAGGCACAGTTGAAGCTCCTGTCAGCTGTGGAAAGAATGAAGAGAAATCAAGAGCAACGCACCGCCCAACAACATATTCACGCTATTCAGAGCAGAGTTATGGAAGTAACTCAGAGACTCCAACCTGTACAAGATAAGGCCTACCAATTGTTCACAGAAGTTGAAGGCCGAGGAGCAGAACTATAGCAGGTTGTTAATGCAGCTGAACAATGCCTGGAAGGACCTGTGAACAATGCAATCATCCACGAATTTGCTGAGAAAGAGGTCATAGCACAACAACAAGTTGAAGCAGCTTGAGCCAAGCTCAAGGCTTTCGAAGCAGAACTTCCTACATCAGAGTGACTCGAGACGAGTCACAGGTGAGTGTTGGGGGCCTGTTGGCCCTCAACCAAGTTTTGAGAGATCCTTGGTCAAGTTTGACCATTTTGGACTTCGAAAGCCTGTTGAAGTTGGAGGGCAAGATGAAGCAGAGATCGTGGGATATCGACCCCTTTTTGGGTCCTTTTTGGGATTTGGGAATATGTAACGGGTATGAGAATGTCGGCCCATGGGTTTACCCATGCTTAGGTCTATTTTGTAATATATAAATAGATGTCTAGGAGATGTAAGGAAAGGAGAAGAGGCATCTATGTGATGTTGTGCTAAGTGAAAGTGTGGCTTGTAAATTCTTTGTGCCTACTATGAGAGACTTGTAGAGATAAGTGCAAGTGGTTGTAACAAAATGTGAAGGGATTTGTGCTATAACGCAAGGAAGGAGGATCTAGCGAGGTGCACAGATCTCCTGTCCTATGCAGAGTAAGGTTTTTTTGTCTTTGTGCATGTATATGATTGAAGAAGCTAATAAAGAAGAAGAGTTGGTTGACGTAGCCCTAGGGTGGGGGTGAACCACGTATATGCTGTGTTGCTCTGCTTTGTGCGATGTGTTGGTATACTTATGTGTTATCTTCTAAGTTCTTGACATAGATAGATATATAGATTTGTTTATACTTTGTGCTTATTATGAATCTGGATGCTAGATCTGACCTCTGTGAACTTGCTTAGTGCTTGAATCTGCTAGATCTGATCTAATTCCTTATGCTAAGTGCTTAGATACATTAGATATGGGTGAATGTTGCGATGCTTTTTTCTATCTGCGGAGTAGATATTGGTTAGATATTGATGAAGGTTTACTACTGAGTGCTCTGTTAAATACTATAATCACAGATCTGTGTCCCATCTAAGGTTGCAAACATTTGAGTCCTACAACCACCCCTTCCTCTACCTCGGGTGAGACTTCATCTGCTTCACAGGTGTTGTCGACAGGGCCGGTAGTTAGGGTTTTGTTGGTGTGCTGTTGTAGCGTTGAACCCTGGGTTTGCCCCTGTGCTAACACAATACCAGAAGTACCTCTCTTGCTAAGAGGGAGTGTTATATTTTGTAGCTCGAAGGTACTTCTACATTGGCACGCCCAACATGCGAAAGTGACCGAGCACATTTCTCCCTAGTGATTTTATAATGCATTTTTTTAAAGCAACTTTATAAAGTGATTTTATAAAGTTGGGTATTTTAATTTTTAAGTGTAAAAGTGAATTTATAATGTTATGGGTCACTTTAGTGAATTAAGTGACCTCAACAAATGATCAATTCATGATCGTTGATCTCATGAGGGAAATATTTAATCTTGACTGTCAATCTCATTGGAAGAACAAGGGTTAGGGAAATTACAATTTCAAATTAGATAAAGGTAGCTCATGAGGCAGAGAGGGGCACACTTTTTGAGGAGAGAAGAGTGGGAGGTGAAGAGGCACACATTGCAAGAGAGTTTCTTTGGTTGGAGGGAAACAACTTCAAGAGTGGAAGTTGGCACACATCCCTAAGATAGGGATTGACATGCACTTCAAGGTAGCTTCAACATTTAAAGAAGTGTAGTACCATACAACAAGGATGGTCATACAATATGGTTTTGAAGAGGTCGTACAACAATTTTTGTTGTGGTTGTAGCTACAACCATGCACAAAAATCAATGTTGAGCTTAGGCATGGATTTCTAGTTGCTAACTCTGCTGCTAACAAATCTGTACAATGATGCATTTTTCTGTACCTCTTCTGTGCACAAAAATCGAGTTTTTTTTCTGATGTTTGTGACTATAAATTCCATATAGGTTGTAATGGAAGTCAAGTTATGATTTTAGACTATGTTATTCAGGATATAAGTGATTTTTTTTCTCATATAGAGTGAAAGTACAATTATTAAATCTTGGATATTTATTGTTGTTGTACTCAGAATTTTCCCTAAAGTTGAATAAAGAAACATTATCCTTAAATTTTTCATTTTCCCTATGTTTTCTTCAAGAAGCATTGCCTATATTTTTTATGTGCCAAATGGAAGAATTTGTCTATTGTTCAGTTATATTTTGCTACTGGTTTTTAGTTCCATATCTATGACATTTGTGTTTCTAGTCATTAAGTACAGTTTTGTATTGGGTTTTGTTGGCCCTTGACCAAGTTTTGGGAGATCCTTGGTCAAGTTTGACCTATTTTGGGACTTCGACAGCCTGTCGATGATGGAGCGCAAGACGAAGAAGAGATCACGGGATCTCGACCCCTTTTTTGGATTTGGGAATATGTAATGGGTATGGGATGTTGGCCCATGGGTTTACCCATGTTTAGGCCTATTTTGTAAAGTATAAATAGATGTCTAGGTAATGTAAGGAAGGGGATCTACGTGATGTAAGGCTGATAAGCTAAGTTCTAAGTGCAAGTAGGGTTTGTAAATGCTTTGTGCATACTGTGAGAGACTTGCAAAGTTAGGTGCAAGTGGTTGTAACAAGACTATGAAGGGTTTTGTGTTGTAATGCAAGGAAGAAGGATCTAGTGAGCTACGCAAATCTTCTATCCTATGCGGAGTAGGGTTTTGAGACTCTGTGCATGTAACCTGCTGAAGAAGCTAATAAAGAAGAAGAGTTGGTGGATGTATCCCCAGGGTGGGGGTGAACCACATAAATACTGTGTTATTCTGCTCTGTGCGATGTTCTGATGCATTTGTGTGTTATTTGCTAAGTGCTAGATAAAGATAGATAGATAGATCTGTTATGCTTTGTGATTATGATGAATATGGATGCTAGATCTGACATAGGTGGATGTGCTTAGTGTTTGAATCTGCTAGATCTGATCCATTTAGTTACACTGAGTGCTTAAATACGTTGGATCTGGTTGAATGCTGTGATGCTCTGTTCTATTTGCGGAGTAGATATTGGTTAACTAATGATGAACTGACGATGCTAAGTGCTCTATTAAGTATTATAATCACAGATCTGTGTCCCAACTAAGGTTACAGACACATGAATCCTACAACCACCCCTGTCTCTACCTTGGGTTAAACTTCATCTGCTTCGTAGGTGTCGCTGAAAGGGCCGGTAGTTAGGGTTTTGTTGGTGCACTATTGTAGCATTGAACCCTGGGTCTGCCCCTGTGCCAACAAATGGTTCTATTGTTGGGACCTGAAACTGTGATTGTTGGGAACTGAGGAAGAAGAAGCTTTGTGCAAAGATCCAACCTGAAATTGTGAAAGCTCTGTGCGTAGATCTATTGTTCTGGTGCGCAGTACTCTACTTAGTTTGACAAGCTCTGTGCTAAGGAAAAGAAGTCCGATCTGAAGAAAAGAGGTAAGATCTGAAAGCTCTTTGCTTTGATAAAGGTAAGAATAGTGGAAAGTTATAGATATGAAGGCTTTGTGCTTTGTAGAAGTAAGATTAGTGGAAATTTTTGTTTCAAAAGTACGAATCTAGGTATGTTTGATAGATTCTATCCTAGCCTGAAAAACTAGGGTATTAATAGATGAAAGAAGATTTGATATGAATGGTGAAAATTATGTCATACTTATGCATAGAAATAATGTTTGGACTAATAAGTGTATGCAGGATCCTAGAAAGAAATGTTTGCAGGTTAGCTACCATGATCCTAATGCACAATACATTAAAGACTGGGGATCATTTAAATGAAAGAGAGGATTAACCCTCTATTACAGTTGCAGAAAACCCAGACATCTTGCTAAGGAATGCACTGGGAGAAGACCTAGTTGTATTTGTTGTAAATCTATGGACCATGAAGTATTGGATTGCCCTAGAATGATTCCTAAGGTTGAAAGAATGAATATCAACCAAGAAAACCCTAAGGCAGATCCAAAAACTAAGATTATGCTAGAATGCTAGGAAGAATCAAAGAAAGTATTGCTACAGATAAGAGAAACCCTGAATGATCACCGAAATGTCAACTTATCAAAGATCTTCAAAGAAAAAGAATGCCTTGAAGCAAGAATAGGAGACTTCGACATTGACTGTGTTCTAGATGAGGAAACATAGGTGAATATCATGAAAAAGAAAACTCGGGAAGCTATAGGGAGGCCTGCTATGGTTCCTTCATTAGGAGGAATATGACTATTCAAAGGAAAGTTGATCAACCTACGTGGAAAGCTCACCCAGATACCTATGAATGCTAATGGAACTTCGACAGAGGAATATTTTGAGAGTTTTTTAAATTCAATGAGAACAATGCCCCATTTACCATGCTACTAGGAAAACCATGGATTGAAAGAGATCAGGCCAGAAGGCAAGAAGAAAAAGAAGTTTTAGAACAAAAAAAGCAAGAGTTAAAATAATTCATGACTATAAGGATCGCACACTTGATTGAAGAACAAAAGAACATATCAAAGCTATTTAACACTAGAAACCCGGATGTCGAAGTTGCAAGAACACTAGAAGAACCACTGAAGATTGAAGTACCTATTCCATATGAAGAAGAAGGGTTACCCTTGAATCTTAGGAAATAATTTCAACAACGCGAACTAACTATGCCAAAAGAAGCTAAGGATCATAATGGAAAAAGGCATACCGAGATAAAGATCACTGGGAAGAAGGCTAGAAAGCTAAGTAAAAAGAAAGCTAAGATCGACAAGTTGCAGAAGATTCCAGATGGATCCTCGTAGAAGGAAAATTTGCAAAATTGGAGCTTCACCAGGATATCAGAACAACGACACATGGCACTTTGCCATGGAGAAGCAATATAACTGTTGGGGACATTATAACTTCTAGACCAATGCTCCGAATGGGCAGGAATACATTTATGGATAGAAAACTCACCATCCGACCGTTGGGACCGTGCCATAACAGACAAAACAAAGTTAATGAGGGCGTCATAAGCGTTGCAAGTGACCTGTTGCCAAGTTACCTATTTATCCCATCACGCCATGCACCGAGAACAATTTTTCCATTTGAGAATTTGAACCGTAGACTACATTGAGTTTATAAAGTGATCATCACACTCTTTCTCTCTATCTCGTTACTGTGTCTGAGTTACCCCCCGAACCCAAGATTGTTAACCCCGAGCGTGTATGTCAGACGAGTTGAGCATTGCAGAGTAAGATGTTGAAGAAGTTATGATCTACCTCATGACAGATAGAGTCATGTCAATGTCTACAGGGGTGTTATCACCCCATAAATTATGGGAATCAACTTATGACTTGGATATTATGGATATTATCTGTATCTAGTGTTCTTATTGGAAATTGTTTTTCATTTTGCAAAGAGAAAAGAAAAATAAAAAGAAAAGAAAAAGAAAAGAGGGCAAAAAGAATTGAAATACAAGCCCCATGCAATAACAGTGACTTGGTCATACCTTTCAATCATGATCAAGTCCTTTTAAATTTTCAATGTTGATAGGTTAGTGAATGCATCTGACCAGACTGTCTAATCCTGGTCAGATAGCCCCTAGGTTAGAATTAGTGAATGCATCTGATCAGAACATCTAATCCTGGTCAGATAGCCCCTAGGTTAGAACTAGTGAATAAATCTAACCAGACTGTCTAATCCTGGTCAGATACCCCCTAGGAAGAATAATATCTTAACCCAACAGTTTAATCCGGGTTATTTGTCTCGTGAAAGTAGGGTAGGATGTAGATTGACTGCTCAGCCTGCCTTGCCCAAATAAAACTAGATTGATGAAGATGCCACCCCATGCCTCCCATGCCTAAGTATAGTCTAAATATTGTCCCCTTGGGGGTGTCTAAGACAAAGTTTGGAAAAACCCTCAAGAAAGCACTAATCCTAAGTTTTTCCTACACATGACTTTTCTGCTCCCGACCTATGCTTTGTTCACTTTCCAATGGCCCAGATCACGACGGTTAGATCAACGGCTCACATAACATTTCAGACCCCCCCTTGCGTTA
>ML782463.1:877665-893641 GCA_009831015.1 Picea engelmannii | reverse complement strand
GCGCATAAATCCACGGCCTACATTGGATTCTGGACCCCCCCCTCCATTCTACCTTTAATGGAGGGGGGGGGTCTGGAATTGGTAATAACTCGGGCGCAGATCTGGATGGCTCAAAACAACGTGCTCAAATCGACGATCCACATCGGATTCCGCCCCCCCCCTCCATTCTGCCTTTAATGGAGGGGGGGGGGTCTGAAATTGGTATTAAAGAACGAGCTAAGATCTGCAGTCAGGAAGCTAGCGCGTAAATCAATGGATCACGATGGATTCTGGACCCCCCTTGGTATTCTGATTTTAATCAAAGGGGGGGGTCCAGAATGAATTTTCCTCACGGTGGGCCCCTTGTTACAGGTGGCATTGTCCTATTGGTTTAGAAGTCCCATCCTCCACATGCTGCCTGACATCCCATCGCCCCTGGACGTCACCCTCCACTGAGCCCATTTGGTCCACTTGCTCCTGGGGTCGGGTCACTTCCCATAACTTCCGCCAGTCCATGTTGTCAGTGCCATAACCCCCTTCACTCATGGGCAACCTCCTTTGGTGACTTTTACACCCAATCACAAACCTCCACGTCAGTCGTCCATATACTTTGGTCTCCATCACCTGCCATATCACCCCAAGTGGCCCGTTGTCCATTAATAATTGGATAATATGCCCGTTGTCATGCTGACCATATCTCCCGCGCCAAACCGACCCCAATTTTGAATAAAACTACCGTTTTCCCTTTGCCTTCGTTATTCCTCCATCGCGCCAGAAACCTCTTATTCCTCTGTTGCTTCCGCATCGCATTCACCTACATTCCAGTTGACCCCACTAACGTATTGTTTAATTGCAGGTACAGTTGCTGAAATGGTGCCAAAGCCCAGGCAAGCGGAAGAAGAAGAAAATCCTCTTCTTCCTCCTCCGGTTGACCTGGATAAAGTTCCTTTGGTTGATAAAGACCGTTTGATTGCGGATACTGTCTGTAGTTTCGACTTTTCCGATCTACATTCATGGCTCCGGGAAGTCTTCCTGGACCAGAGTGACGAAATTGGACTCTGGGAGTCCAATTTACCCCTGTATCTTTTCCCCCAAATTCATCATTTCCCAGAATTCGCCCTCAAATGCCAAGCCCATTACGTTCCCGACCAGAAAGCCATTGTTTCTTCGTCCGGAGACATCCTTTTCTTCATCACCCCATAATATATTGACCAGATGATGCAGATAACCCGTGCTGAATCTGCGTCCCCGGTCAGCTTAGAAATCCTCACCGAATTATACCAGAAAATGACTTTCCCGCAGAGAGCTAAGATATTCAAGCTTTTTCTCCCCACTTCCGCTCCTCTCCCATCCACCAATCCCCCATACCCTTCTTCCTTGTTTTCCACCAAAGGGAATCAAATTATTTCTTCCCTGTGTGCCCTGCTTGGGTACTATTCTGATCAGTGGGTAGATGAACCCATCCTGGGTTTTCTATCTATCTTCTCAAACGATGAACAACCGACCACGCAGTTCGACTACAACACCTTCCTGGCCAACAAAATCCATGAACAATTTGTGAATTTCACCACAGAGGGCATGTTCAGGTATTCATCCATCCTGGCTTACATGTTCGTCTATTTCCAGGCCTATAGGTTTAATTTCTCCATGCAGAAGATGGACGCCGACGGGAGGCCCCAGCCGGTCACAGCGTGGACTTCTCTTCTGAAACATAATTCTGTCGAATACGACTTCACAACGTTCATTGATCAGTTTTACCACCCTGTGGTAAGTATGTTGAGTGGCATGCCTGAGCCATGAATAAATGATGAAGTCCGGAGAATTCTACACCTATCGGACAATGCGAAGACAGGAGACTGGTACTTGTATCAGAATTACTCTGAGATCCGAGTTTATGGGTGCGAATTGGCACCGTACAAGCTGCTGAGATATATACCGGTAAGAATTTTTGCACTGGAATATATTAGACAAATAATGAATTCTGATGATATTCACTTTGTTTCCCTTAATAAGAAGCAACAATTGCGGATCAAATTGCAGATTGGTTCTTTCATCTGCAACAGTAGAGGCGCAGGTGATGAAGCAGACAAAATTCTAAGGGAAATGAAATTCCTTACAAGTTTCACCTGGCATTATGATCCCTGTGGGATCATCTTCGAAATGAGAGAGAAAAATAAAAACGTCCCATATGCACATGAGCCCAAGCCGGAAATCGAGAGATTTGCGAATCAGACAGAATGGGAGCATGATACGTTGGTGGACGTGGAACCAACTGTCGGGGTGGAAAAGCAGGTACCCTCAACAAGCGCCCCACCCACTGCCACACCTCAGAATCCCAAGGAAAAGAGGCCCTGACAAGAATCGTCTTCTCCTGTAACAGAGTTGTCATCGGAGGAGTTTAAGATGCACGCCAAAAAGCCAAGGACAGTTTCAACGACAGGCACGATAGTAGAGCAAGAGATTACAACCACCATAGTGGCCACCATAGGGGTGAAGCCCGCCAGTTTACCTTTCGGCTCGAGTCAGCACAAGGCAATAACATCAGCTATAAAATCCACGGACTCTCCCGCAGATGCTCCACCAAGCAAGACCGGGCCCAAGTTGGGCATTTTTGAAAAATATGATTTTATCAAGAAGAAAAACCAGACTCTTACTACCAGCACTTATGCCCAGTTCCAGAAGCAGTCGTCCATAGCTCAACACAGGCTTCTCTCAACATTCGATACAGAGAAAGGTAGGATGCATATGGCTTACCTCCAAGCACAAGTGCCGGATCCCAAGGTTATATCATATTATAAAAGGGCCACCTTTGAGTTTCAGGCTAAAGACGTGCATCCAACAGATCAGATGGATCTGCACAAGCAAACAGGCGAGATGGTTTTCCACACTTTGGCCCACGCTACAGCTTCCGCATCAAAATTTCGGGTAGCTCTGAGCAATGCCCAGACCCAGCTGAAGCTAGAGAAAATATCATCTTTCGCAAAAGACAACAAAATCAAGACGCTGGAGGAGCTGGTCCTCAAAATCGGTTACGACCCTGCAAATGTCAAGGCTGCCGAAGAGATGATAAAAAATAAAAACGCTGACATTGCGTCTTTAAGAAAACAGCTAAAGCTCCCTCCAACAGAAGACCCACAAGCAAAGGAGATAGCTGAAAAGGAAGGTGAAAAGGATGAGATGATGAAATTACTCATGGAGCAGAACGCTTAGTTAAAAGAGATGGAAGCAGAGATGGAGAGACTGCTAAAGGAGAGAGAGCAGGCAAAGGCAATGGAAGGCATCCCATTAAGTGCTATCCCGATTGCAGGATTGAGCACAGCAACAGTGACAACCATTCCATCAGCTGTTTCAGTACCACTACCAGAGGGAACAATAGACTTGGCCAAGTCTATGGAGAGAATGAACCTGCAGGAGTCAGAAATCGGCAGGCTTAAGAAAGAAGTGGAGAATCTCCAAGAGCTAAAGACTTCTTTCCAGACAAGTCTATCCAAAGAGAAACAGGTGAATGAGCGAATCAAGAAGGAGTTACAACAACTCCAGAAACAGACAATGGAAGGAAATACTTTGGCAGAGGTTAAAGAGATTGTGTGGACAGATATTTCCAAGTCCATGAACGAAATCTGGCCAATGGTTCAAATCATGTTTGAACAAAATGAGTTGCTTGAGAGGAGTAAGCAAGCTGTTGAGAAAATCAGAACGAAATTGGGAGACATGCCAGCCCAAGCGAATGAAATCATAAGGTTCCTGAACTCAAAGACCAGGGAGGAACTTGAAGAATTAAAGATCGAGGATAGGATAGAAACCATACTTGAAGTCAAAAGGGTTCTGACCAAACGGGGTCTCATGCTTCAGCTTGAGGAGAACATTCAAGTCATGGATCAGGGAGTGCAGAAGTTTTTCAATAAGATAGATGCTCTTCAAAGGAAGGGCCTGCCTAGTCTGAAGGTCATTAACGACAAATTAATGACACTCCTTGATTACAAGAAAAGGTTGACTGAAGTATCTAAAGACAGTTCCAAGTTTGCAGGTGTACAGGGAAGCATCACATGAAAAGAATTCATGGAGGCCTTGCAGTTGGATATTAGTATCCAACATGAAATTAAACACATATTCACAATCAAGCCTACATTTGCTAAATATACAGACATGGATGAAGTGTATCGGAGATTGCTTAAAGTCACAGTGCCAGGTCATATCAGATGGGAGGAGCTGTGTGATCTACTAGTTTAGCAGATGAGCTGTCACCTTCCAGTCACCGGTCCAGTCATAAGAGATTGCGAAGGCATCTCGCCAATGACCTACCCCAGAAATTCCCGCATGCAGTTGTAATGAGTCATCAAACAGTTTTTGATTAGTTAAAGTAGTTAGACTAAAAATAGAATGAGCACGTCCTGATCAGTTATGACAGGAACGTTTGTAATTTGAATTATAAATACTTCAACTCTCTAAGTATTGAGGGTTGTTGATTCGCACACCCTGTGGCTATCAAAACTGTATCATTTTTGAAGAGATCCACCATTAATAAAGAAGAGGCGTTTCACAGGATTCTTGCGTATGTTCACTGGTGATGTGATTTCTTAAGTCAAATGTGTTTCTCTCTCTGTAATCATTTTGTTTTCTGGGACTAATATTTATGAATAACGCTAAGTTGCAGGATTTATCTTGGATACCCTGTTTCCGATTCTAAGGATTTTAATGTTTATCTTCTAATACCTTCAATTAAGAAATTATTAACTGCTTGTTAGTTGAATTTATTTTCCTATCTTTTCCTCTCTCCATCATTTTAATTACTAAAAGATCCAGTGAATGTATTATCTCACCTTGTGAAATTCTTTTTCGGCATTTTGGTTGTATCTGTTATTTGTTTAAGCACAGACCCCATATCCCAATGGATGTGTAGACTGTCTCAACCAATTTATAAACCACTTTTACAACATAGCATACTCGCGCCTTTAAGTAGCCTAATATCTAAACTAAAAACAAAGCTAAATCATATAGAGGGATATCTCTCTGAAGCTGGAAGGGCTAGATCCCAGCTTTAAAAGCGGTTGGTTAAGGTTACCTTTGTAGATTTCTTCTTTTCAACCTCTCAGAAATTTACAGAGTGCTAACAAGGGGTACAAGCATCATCCATGGGAGGACTGCCAGCCTCTCCGTCCACTGCTCATAGAGTCAGACCATCCCGACCATCTGATGAAAAATGAACCAAGCACAGGGGTGATCTAGTGAATGATAAATTGATCCCGACCATATTACCCACCTATCTACCACCTCTAAGTGGCGCAATAAATCGAGACAACGTGCCCAGAGATTTTGAATACACCTTGGTCACTGCATACCTCCCAAAGGGGATACGCGCAGTTCGAGCAGACCAAGATAAGATTGCAGTGTTGAAGTTTAGCGACTTCAACCTCGGAGATCACAAAGTTTATAACATTCTCGCCCCACATAAGTACCCGACCCGAACTAAGGGGAAACATTTGAAGATAATACCCCAGTCATGGACTATGAACCTCGTGCAGTCCACCCTGCTCAACGTCATGAAGATTCCCCACTTTGGATGACACTAGGAGGTAAATTCATGTGTCAAGCTACTGCTGTCTTGTTACCATGGTGGTTATTTGTGGCTAAAACATCATATAATAGTTGATTTGACGCTGATCAATCAGATCATAGGGTTGAGTATGCAAGGACCTGATCCACATGATTTTTACCCTGGAAAAGCCATGGATTGTTCTCTAGCAAAACAGATCAAGGACACTTATGGTGATGTCGAAAAGGGAACGTGAGGCTACAAAGTAGCTTCTATCCAGAGTGGCGCATTTCGCCTCACCTGTCAATTGATTTCAGGGAAGTTAGTCCAAAAGAACCAACCTACCCAAGCCACCGGTTTTGTAGTCGACCTCGCAGGCAAGTGCAAGAAAGGCCTTCAGATGAATTGGGAGAAGTACCTGGTGAACCAGTTGGAACTTGACTACAAGGAAGCACAGGATCAAGGATACGAGTTTCATTTTAGCTGGCTCTTGATCCTTATATATTTTATTGCCTGGGAGCTACCAAAAGGTGTAACCTTCCCGGACATCGAGCCGTTTGAACCATTAGTTGTGAAGTTCAACACACTATGGTATTCAAGCGATATGAATAAACAGTGGTAGTCAAATGCTGTTTTTCATAGCTACTACAATTATTTGAAGGTAGCCATATAGTCCGAGCCTCGCATGACTCCAAACACTCTACACCGGTTCAGGCCTCTAATGAAGTTCAACGCAGATCAAAATTTTACTTACATCACAATGCACACTGACAAACACAAGAAACATATTCACTCCTACTACAAGTTGATGGAGGAGGACTTGGAGGATATTACTAAGGACTGGTCAGCAAACCTCCTTATTCCAGCAGACCCTGCGGAGATATCCGACATCGAAAACCTAGAAACTGTGCAGGATACACTCGGACCTAGTGGGGAAAAGAAGACTAAAGAGGTCCAAAGAGTAGATAACGCATCCGAGAAGACTGCCTCCATCTCACCAGAGCAAGCAGGTGATGGAAAAGAGTTAGGTGATAAAGAAGTCGAACAGAAGCAAGGAGACGAGGTTGATCGCCTAAAGAAGAGGAAAGGTCCGCCTTCGAAACCTTCCTCCCGAAAGAAATCGAAGGCCACCATGACCAAGATGCAGACATTCCTCACCTCCGATGACTTCGAATTCCTCATAGAGGTCCTGCATGATGATTCACTAGAAATAGCAGAGAAACTAGAAGCAAAGCAAGATGAGATGTATGATCGAATTGAGAATGAACTCCGAGGGGTACAATAGGCCCTACAGTCCAGCCGCTCAGTCTCCACTACGCCGGGAGAACCAGAATTAGGAGATGAACCATCTCAACTCCACCACTTAGCCAATACAGTCAAAGCTCGCCTTCGACGAGCACAAGAAGAAACAGAGCAAGCCACCCAGGCTTTGACACAAGTACAAGGGGTACTTGTAGAGAAACACAGTGCTGCAGAACGAGAAAATCTTGCTCTCCAAGCGAAGTTTGACGAAGAAAAAACATAGCTACAACAAGAAAAGGAACAGTTTCTCGCTGAGAAACTTGAAGTAAAGGAAGTGGTCAACAAATCACTTCGCTCTGTGACAGTCGTAGAAGTCAATTCAGAAGATTGAGTTCCACAGCAGGTAGCACAACTTGAAGAAGTGATCCAACAATTATAACAATGCATCACAGACTTCAAACTACACGCAGTACCCGAGACTCCAGAAGATGTAAGAGACCAATGAGAAGCAACCGCCCGAAGTGCAGTTGAACGGATAAAATCTCTTACCCTGGAATGTAAGTAGCTCACTGATCATAGTGCCCAGAACTATGAAAAAATCACGTAGAACCCATAATTGAAGGCACTGGAGTCGTAGCTCCAAGAGGTGAAGTATGAAGCCGAAAAGATATAGGCACAGCTGAAGCCCCTGTCATCTATTGAAAGAATGAAGAGATCCCAAGAGTAGTGGACCGTCGAACAACAGATCCACACTATCCAAAGCAAAGTTATGGAGGTCACTCAGAAACTCCAACCTGTACATGAAAATGCTTACCAATTATTTACAGAGGTAGAAAGCCAAGGAGCAGAGCTAGAGCAGGTTGTTACTACAACTGAACAACGTCTAGAGGGACCTATCAACGATGCAATAATCCAAGCATTCGCTGAACAGGAGGCCATAGCACAATAGCAAGTCTAAGCAGCTCGAGCTAAGATCGAGACATTCAAAGCAGAACTAGTCAGGCCAGAGTGACTCGGGATGCGTCATAGGTGAGTATTGGGGGCCTGTTGGCCCTTGACCAAGTTTTGGGAGATCCTTGGTCAAGTTTGACCTATTTTGGGACTTCGACAGCCTATCAAATACAAAGCACAAGATGAAGCAGAGATCGCGGGATCTCGACCCCTTTTTGGGTCCTTTTTGGGTTTTGGGAATATGTAATGGGTATGGGATGTCGACCCATGGGTTTACCCATGTTTAGGCCTATTTTGTAAAGTATAAATGGATGTCTAGGAAATGTAAGGAAGGGGATCTATGTGATGTAAGGCCGATAATCTAAGTGCTAAGTGTTAAGTGCAAGTAGGGTTTGTAAATTCTTTGTGCATACTGTGAGAGACTTGCAGAGCTAGGTGCAAGTGGTTGTAACAAGATTGTGAAGGGATTTGTGCTGTAACACAAGGAAGAAGGATATACCGAGTTGTGTAGATCTTCTGTCCTATGCGGAGTAGGGTTTTGAGGCTCTATGCATGTAACCTGTTGAATAAGCTAATAAAGAAGAAGAGTTGGTGGATGTATCCCCAGGGTGGGGGTGAACCATGTAAATACTGTGTTATTCTGCTCTGTGCGATGTTCTGATGCATTTGTGTGTTATTTGACAAGTGTTGGATAAATATAGATAGATATATATGTTATGCTTTGTGCTTATGATGAATCTGGATGCTAGATCTGACATAGGTGGATGTGCTTAGTGTTTGAATCTGCTAGATTTGATCCATTTAGTTACGCTGAGTGCTTAAATACATCGGATCTGGTTGAATGTTGTGATGCTCTGTTCTATCTACAGAGTAGATATTGGTTAACCAATGATGAACTGACGGTGCTAAGTGCTCTATTAAGTATTATAATCATAGATCTATGTCCCAAATAAGGTTGTAGACACTTGAGTCCGTCAAACACCCCTGCCTCTACCTCGGGTGAGAATTCATCTGCTTAGCAGGTGTCATTGAAAGGGATGGTAGTTAGGGTTTCATTGGTGCGTTGTCGTAGCTTTGAACCCTAGGTCTGCCCCTGTGCCAACATGTTTTAATTTTTTACTATTGAAGATTAATAGGAGATTGAAATCAGTTTATGTCATATTGAGTTTCTGAGTTATTTTTCTACATAAAATGCCCAACAAAAAAAAAACATCTTTGTGTGGCTGAGTTTGCACAACAAGCCTCCCACATTGGATGTTATTCAGAAGAGGAATTCTATAGGGGCATGATGGTGTTATCAATGTCAACAAGAAGAAGAAATTATAGTTCATCCCATGTTGGAATGTCCATACTCCAAGGAGGTATCGAAAGAGGTGGAAATATTAATAGGGATTCAAAATCTCTGAGAAGGGGTAATCCTTGAAGAGGCCTTCATAACCTGGTGTAATAGAAAGGAGACATCCAATATTAGAGAACTTCCACTTAACATAGTCTGGGGAGTATGGATTGCTAGAAACCTAATTTTTTTTGAAGACAAAGGGACACTTCCTCTCAAATGTGTTGTCCAATCCTTAAATATTTGTAATTCCTACCCACAGGTGTAGGAAAATATCTCTCATATGCAAGGGGAAGTGGCTTTAAATAAGGATATTTCATGGTTTTTTTTTTATGTTGCCTCATAAGATAACCCCTCTAAGGGAGGCTCATGACGCATACTATACTTATCTTTAGATCATGGTATTTATTTTAAAGTTGTAATTGGTCAAGAAACTAATAACTTTTATGAATTGGTGGTTTTAAAGTTGCTCCTAAAACTTGCACAATAATATGGTGTAACCCAATTACAATTTTTTGGAGACTCAAAGTTGGTTATCCAATGGATACACAAAGAAACTTCTCTCAATATTTTCACATTGCGACCCTTGTAGGATGAATTTCTCAATCTACTAACATATTTCTCATATACATCTATAGATAGTGTTGCAGATGGGCTCTCAAAAGTTTGAGTTGGGCTGGAACAAGGAACCAAGACTATTTCATAAATCCATAATGGGCATACTAAAAAATATGATCATGAACCATGGACCTAATTATAGTCATTAAACCTTCTATATCTGATTTTGTATAATGACAAACTTTCACTAATCTTTGGATGAATGATTAATGTACTTTTCTAAATGTCATTTTGTTTCTTTTTGAAGAGGCTATTGATGCAATTGAACATAAACAAATTATAGTTTTTTGGAGACGATGGATCAGACATAATAATTTCATGTAAATGGATTAAGATCACTTATTAATGCCTTGGGCATATGACAATGTATTTTTTTTATACTAATAAAAATACTAATTTATTTATTTTTATTTTTATCTTAGAAAGAAAAACATTGATGGCCAGACAAAAGAAAAATGTTTGAAACTACATCCATAGTGGAATCCTACGAGCCACGAGTGGAAGAATTCCAAGAATAAGAATATTCTAGTGGAAGTGGGAAAGGATTTAAAAAGCAGATGAAATGTAGACAATAACATCATATGCACAATAGTGTAGAAGGAGGTGAACTTGAGTAGCCTCCATCCCAAAGAGGATAAGGAGATGCAAAGTTGTTCCATACCAAGATTCAGATAAATACGAATAATGTAGATGTTCTATTCAATTATGTTTCACAATCAAACCTCATTGCAGAGGACTTGGGAAGTAAACTCGGTTTAGAGATGCATGGTCACCCTAATCCATACCCTTTGGGTTAGGTGAATAAGGATGTAAATCTAAAAATTACCGAGCGGTGTTTTGAGGAAACTATATGAAATGATCTTACTCAAACATTTTCAGACACTACTTGGATAAAGCAAGATAGACGGGAATATCACCCTATGTTTATAGCCATCAAAACTGGTATCATGATTCACAAGTATTGATTACAAGTCCTTAGGCCTTTTTTTTTTATAAATAAAAGATTGTTGAAAAATTCATTACTTATGTAATTTTCTGAACATAACAGATGCTGAAATAAATATAGAGACAGAAGTAAAGACACCAAGTCAATAATCAAAACAGATGAGACATAAAGAAATCGTCTATTTCATTCCAATTCATCAAAAGAATCGTCCTCTTTACAAAATTTCCTGAGGAAGTTTTGGACCAAAGTCAAACTTAGATGTCCCCGATGAAACATACAAAAGGACTTCTGACAGAAAGTAAAAGAATGAACTTTAAAAGCTGGATCAACTTGCCACAGATTGCTTCCCACTCGACTCTGCACAATAGCCTTTGTCAGTCATGAAATTTAATTCACAAATAGATAAGTCTACACAGACTATCAAAGATAGATCAACACCTGCGAAAAAAAAGTGTCTGAATGATGTAATTCAACCATGAATTTTGTTGTCCATAATAGGACCCTGCTATCATAAAAAAGAACTAGGCTTTTGATGAATTAAGGAATGAATGAAAATTGAATTATCTCAACAAAACTCAAAGAAAAAACCTCAGTATGCTTCTCCTTCTATTCTTCTTTGTTCCTCCTTTTCCTTTTGTCTTTAAGCAAATTAGAATTGGTTGAAGTAGTTTAACTACTTCTTTTAGTTAAGTTAACTAAAACTCAACCACCTTTTTAGTTAAGGGGGAAAAGTAATAAAATCATAATAAGGGTTTTTAATAAATAATAACTAGTAGGTGAGACCCCTTGTGACTCCCTTTAGTTCATTAACAATCATAACACAACTAGTTAATAAAAAAAAAACATCCCTCCTTGTGACTCCCATCATCACTTTCATATTTTGACAATTTATATCAATGATAATTGAAATTATTTCCAAAAATATATTACCCATATATCAAAAAATAGTGTGTTGTCCAAAATTTCAGAAGTCAACTGTTCTCAACAATTAATAAATAAAAACTTTAAATCCATATTTGCCACTCTGGGAGGCAATATTTCCCTTGTTGTTGCTGTCACCTTTTGATCTCTCTGAATTTTCCTTAGGCTGTGTTGGGACTTAGAAATGTCGTCTTTCCATCCACCTTTCCCTTCATCAGTCTTCACATTTCATCGCCCCATTAACCTTTCCTGATACCATTTTCATAATTAAATATGGGTTAAACCTTATTATTTTCCAAATCATTTATTTTAGTATTAAAAGGGAATTTGTGATTAAATATTAGAAAATTGACATGTTTTCATATATCTCAAAAATGTGTGAGATTTACCATGTGTAGGAATATGTGAAGGATTAATTCAAAAGACTTCTCGAATACTTCCTCCACCATTTCAAGATTTGAGAAGATAATTCAATCCTAATCCAAGGAGAAGATCATGGAGATTTAGTTGTCATATATTATCCAAGATATATGAGAGATATGTGTGAGGATTTGAAGGGATTGTATTTTGTAATAAAGGGAAATGGGTTGAGAGAAAAGTGGATCTGTAATTATGAGATGTTTATCTCCTTTTCAAAGATTTCATGTATAAAAGAGAGTGCCTTCTCTTCGTGAGAGGGGGGGGGGGAGAATTAGTATTATGTAGAGAAGATGAGAATTATTATTATGTAGATCAGAGAGATAATCAATATTATGTGAAAGATGAGAATCATTATTATAGGGAGGATTCATTATTATGTAGATTAAGGGAATTATTATGAGATAGGTTCTTAAGGAGAATTGTTATGATGTAGATTGGATTCATGAAGAGACTCTTTTTGTAAACCTACCTGTTGAAGATTAATGCAAGTTTGGATTCAGTGATTTTGTCTCTCTTCGAAGTTATCATCTGTTGATCTAAATCTTCCATGTTGGCATCGCCAAGGGCCACCTATCCAGCTTGGTAAGATTATTGTAAATTGTAAGTGTAGATTTTCATTTCATGTACCTGCTACTTTGATTTCATGTTATTTTGTTTGATTTCACTCTTCGAATGTGTTGCAAAGTGTGGTAATGCAAAAACAATTGGATCTCTATATTTCACCATACATGAGCTTTAATGGAGTATTCCACTTGTTAGTTTAGTTGTTTCAGGGGATAGAATAAAAGTTCATCTTTTCTTTTCACGAGCCATCAATGAACATGTCCATAACATGAGCAAGATCTTTTGCTTGTTTATGAGTTTTGTTTTCCAGCTTTCGAGTCATGTGAAGATTGTTATTTTTAAGAGTGTGTTGGTTTCTAAATGGTTTTCTTATCTATACTAAATAGACATAGGAACCTATCTGTTATCGACACATATAGTGCATCAACTCTACTGATTACGAATCTCGGTTGAAAATTTATGTTTGGTAATATATTATGCAAATAATTGCAACAACATTTTGGCGCTGTTGTCGGGGAGTTGTAAACGGTAATAGGTAGCATTTTGAATTAGATTGATTTAATGATTTTGGATTGGTTTTATGGATGACCTAAGGGTGGAGAGAAGACGGTAAGACGAGAGGTAATAACCTGCGCATCCACTTCAGTGGGGTTTCTCCAAAGTTAGGTTGTCCTCTTCCTTTTATGCAGAAGTGTGTTTCTCCTTATTTTATGCAAAAGTGTGTTTTTATTTATGAAAATTTATTTTTTATTTTTAATGAGCTAACTTGTGAGAATAGATAACCTGGTGACAATAGGGTCCCAGTAACACAAGGAGTTCAAGTTTGGTGTGCTTTATTTTTACAAATAGTTTTGATTTCTTCGTTTAAAATTCAAATCTTTGATGATAAATCAATCTCCTTTTTCGATATGGTTTAACCATGAGTGTAAGCTTGGAACAACTCACTCAGATCCTTGCAAAAGTTAGGATCTCCTCTTCTCACAAAGAGGAGATCTTGACAACAGCCGAGGGCTTAATTACTCCTCCAACAACAAACGAGGAATCAACATATGAAGAAGCCTGGATATTCAATGATGAACAATTATGCGAGCAGGAGATCGAGGAGGACAACAAGGAGTTCCGACATGATCTGAGGAGTGAAAACTATGCCTATGAAAGCATTATCGAATGATGGTTTCAAGCAGGTACTAGGTTAGATCCATTTAGTTTTTCTTATTATTTTGTTAATTTACAGTTTCGACACTTAATTTCGCACGTTTATGTATATTTTCGATCGTCGTTTGCGAAATTCACAATGAACATATTCTTATTACTGTTGCGCTTATGGCTACACTGGAAGTTTGATTACACATAATTAATTTCTAACTTCCAATTAGAGTAGAGTAGGTAAGGTAGTTTTCAATAAGTATGCTCTCCTCCGCGCTTCGTGCGATCTCAAGGATCAAAAAGTAGCATGTCTCTAACATTTTCAGGAAGACTAATGATCTAAAAATACTTCAATTTTTGCGTTTGAATTTCCATTTGCTAAAAAAAACAAATTTCTTTAATTTTTTAAAATTCTTTTAAATCTAGGAATAATAAAAAATTAAAACAATAACTAAAAAAAGGTTGTTTCTTTATCTTAAATTAGTTTTCTAATTTTATTTTTATTTTTTTATTTTTTGTTACACTGTAAAAAGAACTTCTATAATTTGCATCCAAATGTAATGTGTCCCCCTTTATCTAAAAGGATTATTCCAATCGATGTAAAATCATGACACAGATTTCTGTAGAATGAAACATTCATTAATCCAAAGGACTGGGAATTGATGGCTCATTTGGTACAGAGGCAAAGGACTCAACATATCAGAATATGTAACTACCAATTATTGTGGGCATATTAATTTCCACGGCCAACACCAAAATCACTAGCCGCCACCGCCGCCACCAAAGGTTTGCTCTTGTGCAATGTCAACACGAATGGAACGACCTTGAAGGTCCTTTCCATCCATGGGCTCGACGGTAGCATTGGCCTCATCTGGAGAAGTAAAGGTGATGAAACCAAAGCCTTTCGATCTCCCAGTCTCCCTATCATTAATAATCCTTGCCTCCATGACATCGCCAAAAGGTTGCAAAGGACTCTCTGAGAGTCTGATCATCTACCTCATATGAGAGACCTCCGACCAAGACTTTAGAGGACATGCACTAGAAAGCACTGTAGATGACATACATATAAACTGAAGGACTTGAAGCTGTATGGTTCATGCATGGCGAGCTCTGACAAAACCTTTCTATTTAGATGGATGTTCTCTTTTGTCAATCCATGTATAAACTGCCCATAATTTACCCTGTGTAAGCGAGTGCTTGAATTGATCCTCTGAATTCAGAGGCCACACATGTCCCATTTCTTGTTACGACGGTCCCTATAGGAATAATGGAGAGCTTTCTCCACACGTTCTCTGGCAATGCGGATGCAGTTCTTGGCTCTCCCACGGAACCCCTTGGCCAACTTCAATATCTGATCCTTCTTCATCTTCTCTTATCTTCTTGCCGCTCCCCTCCTCAACAATAAAAATTATAAATTTGCATCTGGTAAATTGCAGCAGGAATTCCACAAGGTGAGACCTCTGTTGTTGATATGGAGGAGGGGGAGGAGAGTCAATGCATGTTTTCGGGAGATACTTTTGTTTCGGGAGAGAAGATATGTGGAGAACGAGATCACCCGATTGTGCTGACTGATTGTGCATACAATTCCGGATTAGGGATGATAACATTTTCTCCCATGGTTCTGTTGCATTCGGTTCAAGCTAGGATCTCTACTGATTGAATTGGAAAGAAGAAGGGATCCATAGCGACACTATTAATAGAATGACCGGTAGAGGAAATGGAAAAACGACTTGAGATATTATTATAAAATGGTAAGGATTTGTTTTTTTTGAGCAATTCCTGCCCGAATCGGTGGACGAGAATCTCAAGTTTTTGGCGGTGGTGACATGCATCCAATCAATATTTGATACAAGATGGACATTCACGGTGTGGACACTACATCCGTCTAAGTTCTGTTTGTGTTAATTGTGCTTCGATTTTGTCAATGACTCCGACGAAGAAACTGTTGCTCGACTACCTGTACATACGGTTGTGGAGCTCATGTCAGCTCCTCATCTCCCTATTTGACGGTTGACAGAGCCCACGCATGTCTCTTTATATATAATTTTAGTTTAGTTAGTATTATATATATAAACTAACTAAAATAAGGAAATAATCTTTGTTCATTTTATTTTGTCACAAAAACAAAACAAAACAAAAAATATTTATATATATAAAAAAAAATATTATAATCATTTTTTTATTTGCTTTGTTTTAAATAATTTTTTTTGTTTTTTTTTTGTTTGGTTATAAAAAATAGAAATAAAAAATGATTATAACAATTTTCTTTGTTTTATAAAAAATGATTATAATAATTTTCTTTATTTGCTTTGTTTTATAA
>ML782463.1:824594-848263 GCA_009831015.1 Picea engelmannii | reverse complement strand
CAATCCTAATCCAAGGAGAAGATCATGGAGATTTAGTTGTCATATATTATCCAAGATATATGAGAGATATGTGTGAGGATTTGAAGGGATTGTATTTTGTAATAAAGGGAAATGGGTTGAGAGAAAAGTGGATCTGTAATTATAAGATGTTTATCTCCTTTTCAAAGATTTCATGTATAAAAGAGAGTGCCTTCTCTTCATGAGAGGGGGGGGGGGAGAGAATCAGTATTATGTAGAGAAGATGCTAATTATTATTATGTAGATCAGAGAGAGAATCAATATTATGTGAAAGATGAGAATCATTATTATAAGGAGGATTCATTATTATGTAGATTAAGGGAATTGTTATGAGATAGGTTCTTGAGGAGAATTTTTATGATGTAGATTGGATTCATGAAGAGACTCCTTTTGTAAACCTACCTGTTGAAGATTAATGCAAGTCTGGATTCAGTGATTTTGTCTCTCTTCGAAGTTATCATCTATTGATCTAAAGTTTCCATGTTGGCATCGACAAGGGCCACCGATCCAGCTTGGTAAGCTTATTGTAAATTGTTAGTGTAGATTTTCATTTCATGTACCTGTTACTTTGATTTCATGTTATTTTGTTTGATTTCACTCTTCGAATGTGTTGCAAAGTGTGGTAATGCAGGAATGGCTAGATTTCCATATTTCACCATACATGAGCTTTAATGGAGCATCCCACTTGTTAGTTTAGTTGTTTCAGGGGATAGAATCAAAGTTCATCTTTTCTTTTCATGAGTCATCAATGAACATGTCCATCACCTGAGCAAGATCTTTTTCTTGTTGATGAGTTTTGTTTTCCAGCTTTCGAGTCGTGTGAAGATTGTTATTTTTAAGAGCGTGTTGGTTTCTAAATGGTTTTCTTATCTATACTAAATAGACATAGGAACCTATCTGTTATCGACACATATAGTGTATCAACTCTACTGATTACGAATCCTAGTTGATAGTTTATGTTTGGTAATATATTATGCAAAAAATTTCACCAAGAGGCTGTGTGGAGCCTTGAGGCCTAATCTGACTGATCACATGAGAGTAATCATATCTCAAATACATGCGGGAGGACACAGATTTGGCAGAGTCATTTGATGGTGAGGAAGGGGCAACAACGATTTTTTTTTTTGTCAGGAGCATGGTGGGCCTCAGTTTTTAACCTTTTTATTGCATGGGAATATTTTACTAGTGAGTGGACAGGGGCAACTTGGGCAATTTGATTAACAGTTGGAGGAGTAGGTAGAGATAATTTAGGCTAGCCACGATGTTGAGAGACTGCCGGGTGGACAATATCTTGCGTCATTTTTAGGGATTTCAGGTTGTAGTGAGACATGAGGAGGCATTGGGATACCAGGGACCTATGGGTCTTGGAAGGGAGGTCTTTCAGGCCTAGGTTGGACCAATCCTTGCCCAATCTAGTTAAAAAACCCAGCTTGAAATAGCTTGGCTAACTCTTGCTAGTTTGCATCAAAGTGTATAGAGAATCTTGGCCTTCTAGGGCCCCTGTTCCAATTTCCTCTTCCTCGGTTACCCCGACCATGGCTACATCTGCTAAAAAATATCATTCCTGTATGCATTATTGATTAGCAAATAGTTTCTTTACAACGATACATGAGAACTCTTTTTAAAATATGAAATAAAAATTGGCTCAACAACATATTAGACTCATGTAATCCAATCCATACAAATCGTTTAATACTTGTCAATGAGCAAGGGGTGAACAAGGTTTATGGGATATGTGAGCGGTTGTATTGAGCGAAAAATATTAAAATGACGGGGAAAAGATCATGATTACTGCCCACAGACATCAAACAATCAACTGTATCGTAAACCAAAAGAATATATTACTGTAATTCATCCCTGCGATCCTTTAACTGTCATAATACATAATTTATCTTAATTATAATTAAATTTTAGGAACAGGGAGTGGATAGTGAATATGGGAAGGCGAGGGGAATTGTAATGTGAGAAAAGTGAAATAATGGTAGGGAAAAGAGAGAATATTGTTCGAAAAACCAATTAAGTAATGCATAAAAGAAGTTTTGTATTCAATACAACTATTCCAACCCCAATTAAACAATTACTGTGACCAATTAAACAATTATTGTGTGTTAAAACTTGTTCACTGTCCCACATCCAATTTCTTTTAAAAAAATTCAATTAACACAATGTATAATCATACTCAAAATTGTCATGACTTTCACCCATCTTTTTAAAGGAATTATGTTTCTTTTCATTTCCTTGCCTTTTATATTTAAAACGAAATCCAAAGGAACACACAATCATATTGCTTCAACTCTGTTCAACATATAAAAACATCAATCACTACCCATAATTTCTAAATCCTCAAATCAAACATAGACACATGTCTCTCCTGAGTTGAACAAACTCTTTTAAAACATGCCTGATTTCATTCTTTTAACAATTAAATTTGCAATGAAACCATAATACAAAAACCGTGCTTCTTTTTTGATGGGGCAATAAAACAAATTGATGCACAATGTCTCCATAAACCATACATAGTAAACAATCAAGTCACAGTCATCAACTTTCCAACTTGGAATAATCCCGACTGGGACAAATTAAACACACAACAACCACCAACTTCAATTTATAGCACGTTGTAGGAACACACAAACATATGCATAATGAAAAGAGGCATCCCTGTGACTGTACATTACCGTTTACTCCCAATCAACCAATTTATAACATTGTTGAGTTATTGATTCAACTGTCACAACAAAAGGAGGCAACAAATGTATACCAATTATCATTTCCAATTAAAACTCTCCAACAACCTGATCAAACTGAGACGAGACAATAATCAAAGCCATTTTCAATACTACTCAACCAACTTATGACAGTCAACAAGCTACCCGACTAGAGTGCGACTGGTTGAGTTTATCAAAATCGGGCTCTGTAACCAATGAACATAAGAAATAATCAAGGGTTCGCTTGGTCCCAAACATAGGGATACTGGAGGTTGGCCATATCAACAGTAGGTGAGAACCTTCAAAACAAGCACAATGGAACCACAAGCCTTATAACCCTTAGCTTCTTAAAATAGGGTGACAACTCAACACCAGGTAGGGTAGGCCACGATGCAGAGGAGCAATGATTGCTCACTGGAGAGTAACCGATACCAAGAACGCGCAGAGGCATAACCCTCACATTTTTTCCAATAGTTGAACAATGCTGATGGAAATGTAGAGCCCATGTACTACCAACAACCCTAAAGCATACTTCTTGGCATAATGGCCACCCCATAACCAACTGTGTTGATGCCAATATCACAAAATAATCCCACAACCCGGTGAAAAACCCATGAACATGGCTCTGCAGGATACACAGTGACCAAAAGGGGTTTGAAACATACACAACAATGCCATAGCACCAAATACAATCGGGTGTGGTTACCATTAATTTTGAGGAGGTAGTTAGCAAGGCTAAACAAAGCGAAACCCTCCAAAAAAATACCCATAAAAACAACAGAGAGCCATCACAGTCTCCACCACACAAAAAAACCAATGAAATCACAACTTCAACCATCAATTTTTCATTTGAAAATGAATAACCACACAGTCATTCCAGAGAAAACACCCACACGTTTACACAGTTTCCAATCTCGAGAAAACATAGACCAAAAAATTACCGAGCCAACATTCATTTCATACACAGAGCGAATTCATGGACGGGCGAAAAGAAACATACATGTAACCAATGGCTTTAAAAATGCGAGTTGGTCGAGCAATTCCTTCCATGCATGAATCTCAGAGCTTAACCACAACAAAACCAAATGAACAATAACCATTCTAGGGTGATGGCCCAGTGGGAGAAATATGGAGTGACGTGCATTTATTGCACGTTGCTTCCATCCTCCATTTCATTCAATTCCGTAGTACACGACAACCAGTCAAAACCATACCATTAATCCATGCCATTAATTCCATGGATCGAAACTTGCACATATTGATTGCCAATTGCACCACCCCAATCCATATTAACCATTTCCAAAACCATACTATAACATATATCAAATGCGCCCAATATAACTCAATATAATTCATATAGCCACTAACCATGCTAGTTAGGACTAACAATAATTACTTTTAATTCCATTTGCACATAGTATAGCATAGCATAGTATAGTATAGTTCCCTTTCTTGGATTTTTTTTCATATTTCTCTTGTCTCTTGTTGTTACTAACATGTGCCTTGTGCAGGTATAACATGTAATGAATCATGGCGATAATGGCAATGCAATAACAGTAAATATAAGCCATTCATAACATGGAATTTTAGAGCTTAGAATAACATAATCAATACATCAAATGCATTATCCATCTGCCATTATGTCGCAAACAAAACCAATATTTCATGATCAATCATGTAGAACCCTGTAAGAAACATCAAAACAACAACATAAAATGTGTGATAAGACTATCTCCGATCCTCCAGTCTACAAGGGGGTCCCACCTACTAGTATTATATATCGTTATCATAGTTTAAATAATAGGCTTAAGCAATACTTTGCGGGTGAAATCCTCTTTGCGATTTTTATCGTCAACAAGCTGGAGATTCCATAGGGAAATCTATTTCCAATAGATTAGAACTCAGAATGTATGGTTTCACAGACCAAGAACAAAAGATCAAGAAGGTATAACTAGAATGATTATGCAACAGGGGGAAGTGAGCGGATTTAATGGAAAAATAACCAGGAATTTGGGAATAACTCATGAAAAATGTTATGTATGAGGGGGTTTATCCCTGTATGCATAATCATTCAACCAAAATTTGCTCTTGACTTCAAGGAGAATTTTTTTTATGGACTTGCTCTTTTAAATTCTCAAATGGATGAAGAAAATGAAAGCAGAAGCAGGAGATAACCAATTTCTTTATAAGACAACAGTTAAAGCAAATAACAAATTTAATGATGCTTTCAAGGGGAACATCATAACAACTGTGTAATCTTGATTTTTATTGACTAACAATACCTTGCAGGATTGTCACTGTGGCAAAAATGATCCAACATATTATTCTTGACCAAAAATAAACTAAAAGATGAAAAGTAATAAAATTCATGACAAAAATGGGACTACAAAATTTAAAACAACAGATATAAAATGACAGAATTGCAAAAGAAACATGAAATCTATTAAAAAGGAAGCATAAATTAAACTACTATAAAAGCATAGATGAAAAACAATGGTGAAAATGAAAGTAGAACTAGACTACCAATGTACAGAAAATCCAAACAACGTTGAAACTTTTCAAGTTTGTTCCACATAGTGTTTTAAGTGAGAACCGTTAGTGCTGTAGGAAAACAATCGCTCCTGTAAATATTTTAGAATGTAAGAGTTAGTACCCAGGACAAAAGTGATTCTGAAAGGACCCAACCATAACTCTTGAAACTTTGAGGCAATTGATAGCCCTTTAAAGTACACCATTAGATCACCAAGATAGATATGAATAACCTTACCGATCAAATCGTCAAAAGTTATTTGCATAGGTCTTTTAAAAGTGGTACTTGCATCAGATAAGACAGAAGGCATATGTTCATAAGCCAAGGTACCCTAATGAGTAATAAAGGTGGTTTTGTATCTATTTTCCCCTTTTATCTTGATTTGATTGTAACTGAAAAAAACATCAAGTAAGGGCATCATCTGTGACCCTACAACTTGTTGCAAAATCATTTCCATGTTAAGGAGAGGAAAGTGATATTCCATAATAGCTCGATTAAATGCGCAAAAATCAACGAAAAATATGATATGATCAATGGCTTTCCAAACATGAACCAAATTTGAAACCCATTCAGAATACTTGACCAGAAAGATGATTCCAACCTTCAAGAATTTTTCCAACTCCTTTCGAATAGTTGCTTCCAGTGCAGGGTTGATAGGTCTTTGTTTTGACTAACTGGTTTTATGCCTTCCTTGATGGGAATGGCATGTTTTATAAGAGCAGGATCAAAACCATGAAGATCCTCATAAGACCGAGAAAAAACATCTTGAAATTTGCCAAGCAGATTGGGAAACTTCATTTTCTCTTCATCAGAACATTGGGCACCTATTTTAACATTCTTTGGAGACTCGGGTGTTCCAATGTTCAAGGAGATGGTTTCACCCACCTTCCTTTTCGACTCCTCTTCTTTATTTTTCTCTTTATTGCCTACATCACTCGATGAAAGAAAACTCTCTAGAGGAGTCAAGCCCTTATGAATATTTTTATCTTCTATGGATATAATTTCCTTGGGATTACAAGGTTCATTTTGAATGAAAGCACATATGCTCTCATCGCTAGGGAAGTCCTACCAAAATTCTGTATTTTCAGGGATATGTGGACGATATAGAGATTGAAAAGTACAATCAGGTCTGTGTGGTAGAAGTTGTCGATTAGGAGAGGCTGCAAAAACAACTAACCGATCAGCCATTGATTTCAATTCCCTCTTAACATGAGTAATGTTGAAAGATAAAAGGTTCGAGATAAGTGCCCAAATAGTTTGGGTGTATTGTTTCATCAAATTGTTGCTAGGAGAGCATATCTTACATACAAGGTTCATAACAAGCTCAAAATCTCCAAAAACTAAAAGGTGATCACAACCAAGATTATAGGCGTTTTCAATGCCTAATACTAAAGCTTAGAATTTAGTGACATTATTTCTGCAAGAAAACTCCAACTTGTAAGAAAAGTTATGAATTTTCCCCATAGGAGAGTACACGATTATGCCAGCTCTATTACCTTCACTAGAGCATGAACCATCAAAGTGCATGTGCCAAATTCCATCATCTAAATTGATTTGTTCCAAGGGAATGTTATCCTCCTCAACAAAGATGGAATACACCCCTAGGTCATCTACGATATAGTTCACATTAGGTTGTGGGACACTTTCTATTTAAGGTGAAATGCTTCCCACTCTAAGTACTATAATGTTTTTACCATTCCGAGGAATGAATAAATGTGTCCCATCGAGTGAGAGGTACCCACCCGTCAAATCTTGCCAATCTCTTCCCAAGATGATTGAGTAATTTCTTACTGGCATATCCATTACTTGAATACTAAGGGTTGTCCTTATTTCAGGGTGTGCGCACAAAAATAAGGTCACATATTTAATCTCACCTATGGTCATTTGTTGTAGACTATTATAAGAGAGCATGCTTCTAGCATTTTCATTTGTACAAGACAAGCCTACCTCTTCCATAATAATATTCGACATCACACTTGGGCCTGAACCGCCATCAATGAGGCAACAATGGGTGATCTTATCCATAATCTTTATAGAAATATAAAAAGGGGGATTTTTTACAGCGTATCTAAAGTTATGTACACCTACTTTATTTACAGACAAGTCCTCTTCATTTACCTCTTTAGAGAGGTTGGATAAAATGAAATCTTTTCCTTCCATGAATTGTTTTAGATGCCTATGTTGTTTAGGGATGATAACCATGTCCAGAAGGGTTGCATATGCTTTGATGTTGGCCAACTGATTTAGGATATTGTATTTGGAAGAGGGGAGAGGGGAAGTAGTTCCTTCACTGTCAGGAACCTTAGGAACCTGAATAGTAGCAGCTGGTGAGGATGAGCTTGGGCTAGAAGAATTGCGGGGATGATCATATTTGCCTTTGGGAGTGTAGGATTTGTTCCTAGTATTAATGATCATGACATCTTCTGGCTCTGCAAAATCTAGGACAACGATGGTAGTTTCTAGTATTTTACCAAAGATCTTATCTCTAACGCTCTTCCTTACCTCACATGTGGTTTCCTCGTGATGTTCCTCGCAAAAGTTACACTAATTTCGAGGCATAATAGCTTTAGGATGAAAATTATTTTCAATTGGACTTCTAAAGGGGGGTGAAGAAGAGGATGAAGCTCTAGGGGTGAGAGGGGAGACATTTCCCTTTCTCTCATACGATATCATATGATTATTCATATATTGTACTAGCTGTAAGAGGGCGGACATGTATGCTTTTTTAACCGATTCTCCCTGAGGAAGACCTGTTCTTTCAAGACGCTCTTCATAATCTAAACAAGTATGCAGAGCATAATCGATATTATCAATGGATTTTTCCTTAATCCTATGACGATAGGGGGAAGGTAATGCATTATAATAATGCATGAAATCGGCTTGGTTCTGAGGTCGAATGAGTTCAGGGATTTGATTGTATAACTTAGTGAAATGCAAGTTGAAGGACTTGATGGTCTCACCATTTTTATAGGCGATGTTATTGTACTCCTGTAACTGCTCAACTTGGATTTTAGATTGCCCATAGGTGGATTTGAACCAATAAACTAACTCCTCCCAAGTAGAAAAAATCTTAGGAGGAAGGTAAAATAAATCGGCCACAACCTTTCCTTCCAAGGAATTGACAAATAAGCGCATGCAAGTATCATTGTCATTGGATCCTATGTTGTGACAAGCATTAGAAAATTCCACCAGATGTTCGTTTGTAGTGACAATGTTATTCCCCAAAAACCTAGGAAGATTCTCTTTGAAATTAGGAAGTGGACGAGTAGCAGGTGCTAGTTTAAGAGGAGAGGAAACATGCCATGGTGTGGTTGTGGCGTCTTCTTCAAATTGAAAAAGCCCATACTTTTTAATGACTTTGGTGGGGTTTGTGGTAGATTGGACAGGGACATGGTGGCTATATAAGCTACCAATCACTGACGAAGTTGAATACTAAGAGGAGGAAGCACTTCCAGTGCCACCAGAGACACCACTAGATGCCATCTTGTGGATGATAGGTAAGGGAGAGAAAGGCGAACTGGATGAATCAGACAAATTTCTCCTTAGAGAACTTCATTGGGTAGATAACACATCGTTCCTTCTTCCTATTTCAGCAATAGGATTAATTTCAGATGATACGACTCTTCTTCTCCTAGAAACATGAGGGTCTAAGGACATGAAAAGAAGGTTATTGTTGATTTATAGGTTGTCTACGTCTAGCTTCCCAACGTTCTTGGGCACTAATGTCTCATTCAATTGCTACCCAAGAATGATTTAACTCAGCCCGAGTTTTAATAATATCTAAAATGGTGTTAAAAAATTCAAAGCAATGTTGGTCTGATCTTGAAGACCAGGCTCAATATTGGGCTTCCTTGTAACAAGTATAGTCATTAAAAAATAAAATAGTCAAAGAATCAATATCAGAAAAATGGATGTACTCAATGATAATCAAGCATAAAAGTAAAACAAAGAGATAGTGAAGATCTCCCCAGTATGGTTGCCAAATAAATGTTGAGGAAAATATGTGAAATGATCTTACTCAAACATTTTCATATCCTTCTTGGCTAAATCAAGATAGATGGGAATATCACCCTATGTTTATAACCATCAAAATTGGTATCCTAATTCACAAGTATTGATTACAAGTGCTTAGGTTGGTTCCTTTTATAAATAAAAGCTTTATGAAAAATTCATTATTTATGTAATTTTCTGAACATAATATATGCTGAAATAAATATAGAGACAGAAGTAAAGACACAAAGTCAATAATCAAAATAGATGAGACATAAAGAAATCGTTTATTTAATTCCAATTCATCAAAATAATTGTTCTCTTTACAAAATTTCCTGAGGAATTTTTGGACCAAAGTCAAACTTAGATCTCCTCGTTGAAACATACAAAATGACTTCTGACAGAAAGTAAAAAACTGAACTTTAAAAGCTGGATCAACTTGCCATAGATTGCTACCCACTCGACTCTGCACAATAGACTTTGTCAGTCATGAAATTTAATTCACAAACAGACAAGTCTACACAGACTATCAAAGATAGATCAACACCTCTGAAAAATAAGTGTTTGAATGATGTAATTCAACCATGAATATTGTTGTCTACAATAGGACCCTGCTATCATAAAAAATAATTAGTCTTCTAATGAATTAAGGAATGAATGAAAGCTGAATTATCTCAACAAAACTCAAAGAGCAAACCTTAGTATGCTTCTCCTTTTATTCTCCTTTGTTCCTCCTTTTCATTTTTCCTTTAAGCAAATTATAATTGGTTGAAGTAGTTGAACTACTTCTTTTAGTTAACTTAACTAAAACTCAACCAACTTTTTAGTTAAGGGGGAAAAGTAATAAAATCTTAATAAAGGTTTTTAATAAATAATAACTAGTAGGTGGGACCCCTTGTGACTCCCTTTAGTTCTTTAACAATCATAACACAACTAGTTAATCAAACAAAACATCCCTCCTTGTGACTCCCATCGTCACTTTCATATTTTGACAATTTATATCCATGATAATTGAAATTATTTCCAAAAATATATTACCCATATATCCAAAAATAGTGTGTTGTCCAAAATTTCAGAAGTCAATTGTTATCAACAATTAATAAATAAAAACTTAAACTCCATATTTGCCACTCTGAGAGGCAATATTTCCCTTGTTGATGTTGTCACCTTTTGATCTCTCTGAATTTTCCTTAGGCTATGTGGAGCCTTGAGGCCTAATCTCATTGATCACATGAGAGAAATCATCTCTCAAATGCATGTGGGAGGACATCAATTTGGCAGAGTCATTTGAGGGTGAGTAAGGGGAAGCATTGGATTTTCTTTTGTCAGGAGCATGGTGGGCCTCAATTTTTAACCTTTTTCTTTCATGAGAAGATTGTATTGGTGAGTGGATAGGGGTAGATTGGTTAATTTGATTAACAGGTGGAGGAGCAGGTAGAGATAAGTTAGTCCAGCCACGATGTTGGGAGACTACCGGGTGGACAATCTCTTGCCATCTATCATTTTCAGGGATTTTAGGTTGCAGTGATACATGAGTAGGCACTGGGATACTAGGGAACTGTGGGGCTTGGAAGGGAGGTCTTTCAGGCCTAGGTTGGACCACTCCTTGCCCAATCTAGTTAAAAAACCCATCTTGAAATAGCTAGCCTAAGTCTTGCGAGTCTGCATCAAAGTGTATAGATAATCTTGGCCTTCTAGGGCCCCTGTTCCAATTTCCTCTTCTTCGGTTACCCCGACCATGGCTACCTTTGCTGAAAAAGATCATTCCTTTATGCATTATTGATTTGAAAATAATTTCTTTACAACCATACATGACAACTCTTTTTTAAATATGAAATAAAATTTGGCTCAACAACATATCAGACTCATGCAATCCAATACATACAAATCATTTAATACTTGTCAATGAGCAGGGGGTGAACAAGGGTTCTGGGATATGTGAGGGGTTGTATTGAGAGAAAAATGTTAAAATGAGGGGGAAAAGATCATGATAATTGCTCACAGACATCAAACAATCAACTGTATAGTAAACCAAAAGAATATATCATTGTAATTCATCCCTGCGATCCTTTAAATGTCATAATACATAATTTATCTTAACTATAATTAAATTTTAGGAACAAGGAGTGGATAGTGAATATGGGAAGGTGAGGGGAATTGTAATGTGCAAAAAGTGAAACAATGGTAGGGAAAAGAGCGAATACTGTTCGAAAAACCAATTAAATAATCCATAAAAGTAGTTATGTATTCAATACAACTATTCCAACCCCAATTAAACAATTATTGTGACCAATTAAACAATCACTGTGTGATAAAACTTGTTCATTGTCCCACATCCAATTTATTATTTTCAATTAACACAATGTATAATCATACTCAGAATCGTCATGACTTTCACCCATCTTGTTAAAAGAATTATGTTTCTTTTCATTTCCTTCCCTTTTATATTTAAAACAAAATCCAAAGGAACACAAAACCATATTTCTTCAACTATGTTCAACATATAAAAACATCAATCACTGCCCATAATTTATAAATCCTCAAATCAAACATAGTCACAGGTCTTTCCTGAGTTGAAAAAACTCTTTTAAAACATGCCCGATTTCATTCTTTTAACAATTAAATTTGCAATGAAACCATACTACAAAAAACGTGCTTCATTTCTGATGGGGCAATAAAATAAATTGATGCATGATGTCTCCATAAACCATACACAGTAAACAACTAATTCACATCCATCAACTTTCCAACTTTCAATAATCCCGCTCGAGACAAATTAAACACACAACAACCACCAACTTCAATTTATACCACACTGCAGGAACACACAGACATATACATAACGAAAAGAGGCATCCCTGTGACTGTACATTACCATTTATTCCCAATCAACCAATTTATAACATTGCCGAGTTATTGATTCAACTGTCACAAAACAAGGAGGCAACAACTGCATACCAATTATCATTTCCAATTACAACTCTCCAACAACCCTATCAAACATAGATGAGACAATAATCAAAGCCACTGTCAATACTACTTAACCAACTTATGATAGTCAACAAGATACCTGACCAGAGTGCGACTGGTTGAGTTTATCAAAATAGGGCTATGTAACCAATGAGCATAAGAAATAATCAAGGGTTTGCTTGGTCCCAAACATAGGGAGACTGGAGGTCGACCATATCAACAGTAGGTGAGAACCTTCGAGACATGAACGGTGGAACCACAAGCCTTATAACCCTTAGCTTTGTAAAATAGGGTGACATTTCAACACCAGGTAAGGTAGGCCACGATGCAGAGGAGCAATGATTGATCACTGGAGAGTAACCAATACCAAGAACGCACAGAGGAATAACCCTCATGTTTTTACCAATATCCGAACAATGCTAATGGAAATGCAGACCCCAGGTACTACCAACAATCCTAAAGCATACTTCTTGGCATAATGGCCACCCCATAACCAACTGTGTTGATGCCAATATCACAAAATAAGCCCACGACCAGGTGAAAAACCCACGAACATGGCTCTGGAGGATACACAGTGACCAAAAGGGGTTTGAAACATACACAACAACACCATAGCACCAAATACAATTGGGTGTGGTTACCATTAATTGTGAGGAGGTGACCAACAAGGCTAAACAAAGAGAAACCCTCCAACAAAATACCCATAAAAACAACAGAGATCCATCACAGTCTCCACCACACAAAACAACGAATGAAATCACAACTTCAACCATCAATTTTTCCATTTGCAAACGAATAACCACACAGTCATTCCATAGAAAACACCCACATGTTTACACAGTTTCCAATATCAAGAAAACACATACCAACACATTACCGAGCCAACGCGCATTTCATACACAGAGCAAATTCATGGATGGGTGAAAAGAACCATACCTGTAACCAATGGCTTTAAAAATGCGAGTTGGTCGAGCAATTCCTTCCATGCCTGAATATCAGAGATTAACCACAACAAAACCAAATTAACAATAACCATGCTAGGGTGACGACCCAGTGGGAGAAGTATGGAGTGATGTGCATTTACTGCACGTCGCTTCCATCCTCCATTTCATTCAATTTCGTATTACACACCATCCAGCCAAAACCATACGATTAATCCATGCCAATAATTGTATGCATCGAAACTTGCACATATTTCTTGCCAATTGCGCCACCCCAATCCATATTAACCATTTCCAAAACCATACTATAACATATATCAAATGCGCCCAATATAACTCAATATAATTCGTATAGCCACTAGCCATGCTAGTTAGGACTAACAATAATTCCTTTTAATTCCATTTGCACATAGTATAGCATAGCATAGTATATTATAGTTCCCTTTATTGGATTTTTTTTTTCATATTGCTCGTCTCTTGTTGTTACTAACATGTGTCTTGTGCAGGTATAACAGGTAATGAATCATGGAGATAATGGCAATGTAATAACAATAAATATATGCCATTCATAACATGAAATTTTAGAGCTTAGAGTAACGAAATCAACAGATCAAATGCATTATCCATATGCCATTATGTCACAAACAAAACCAATATTTCATCATCACTCATGTAGAACCCTGTAAGAAACATCGAAACAAAAACATAAAATGTGTGATAATACTATCTCTGATCCTCCAGTCTACAAGGGGGTCCCACCTACTAGTATTATATATCGTTATCATAGTTTAAATAATAGGCTTAATCAATACTTTGCGGGTGAAATCCTCGTTGGATTTTTATCGTCAACATGATGTAAGCTTACATTTGATATCAATGCAAATTTTATTGATGAAATACAACTCGATGTAGTGCCTCTTGATTTTGTAGTGTTGTGTTTAGTATCCCCTATATGTATACAAGGGAATTCATCTTCATGACAAGGGCCAATCAATACCACCTAATCAAGGATGGTAAATATTTCATCATCGATGCAAATAAAGGAAGTCTAAAATATCTCCAATCAATGCACACCAAGCTAAAATATTGATGATATCAACCAAGAAGTATGTAACTCTTTTCTTGAGACAAAACCAAAAGGAAACCAATTCCACAGGTGTGAAGCCATCCTTTGAAGGATGTATGAAAGAGCATAAGTGCCAACTGGAAGAGATTTTATAGGCATACATAGAATTTTTCCGTATCTGAAAGGAATGCAACCCAGGAGAAAACTAGAGCAAACAATACAGTTATTGTCGGAATATCCTTTACCAATATAGGACTATACAAATAGTCCATATTAGAGTTAGATGAAGTGAAGAGGAAATTGTAATAATTGTTAGAGAAAAGATCCATAAGGCAATGTACATAACCATTAGGTTCATTGGTCATATTGGTTCCCAAGAAGAACGAGACTTGGAGGATGTGCATTGCCTATGTAGTTCTAAACAAGATCACTCTCAAGAATCGATACCCTTTACCCTAGATTGATGACTTATTAGATAATCTATAGAATGATAAGTACTTCACCCAACTAGAACTAAAATATTGATATCAACAAGTCCAGATCAAGGAAGAAGATGTTGAAATGGACACTTGACACTGAGAGGGGGGGTGAATCAGTGTCACAAAACTTTGGACAATTTTCCACTTTTCATAAATTAACTGAACAACATATATTTATTTTATTTTCTCAACCAATATATAAAAGAATAAATATTTTATTTACTTATTTAACTTGAATAAATACATAAGATCAATCTTTGAATATCTTCAACTTCAAGAAACTATGAGAGACCCAGCTCTTTGTTACAATACCCATATTGTAGTTCTCAGATCCAACTGAGAAATGAGGAATCCAACCCTCATAAAAAATCCCAGCTTGTTGATCTCAGATCCAACTGAGATGTGAGGAATCCAATCCTCGTACAAGACCGAGCTTGTAAACATGCACCAACCTGATATAATGAACCTTCATTCAATCCATTATATATAAATATATATACTTCAACAAATTCAACTACTCTTCTTCTCACCATTCTTTCTTGTTTATATAGTCTTCCAACTAGTGTGAATTTGAATAATTGTGTCTTTTGATATTTGAACCATTGTACCTTTTCATTTAAATGATAATTTTAAACTTTAAATAATATCATTTTTCCTTTTATCCTTTATTCATAATGCTCATGATTTAACTCTCTTAATCATGACAGTGTGTCGGTTCTTTTGTCTTCATGAGTTGATCACAGACATGGATCGACTCATCATATCATTCTCATGCTTTTGTTGTGTCCTCAATTCGTCAACATATCACATTCAATCTTTCACCTATTCTCTATATTATTATGGTGTTAATTTTCTGTCGAATTATAGAGATGAAATCTGTATGAGGCGCTGCCTTCAAACCATTTTCATATGACCATAGGTGCAAAACCACATGCTTATTAATTTAATCACCGCCTCTTCTTTTGCCCTCTTCTTTTTATCCCCCATATTTCCAGTGTTGGGACCTTGTTCTCAATACGTTGTCCTTCAGGACTTCGGGCATTTGTTGGTGGCGAAATTCTCAAAGTACATATTCATGGAGTGACGTAGCTGCAAATGTCACTTGTTGACATGGAACTGACCGAGTGGCTACCACGTGTCACATAGATTCATGAATTACACATACCTGAAATGCTAATAACACCTTGAAAATTGTCATCATTTGATTGTGCCATGTGTCCTTGCTAACGTGGTCTACTGACGTGGATCTCCTGATGTGGCACACGTCTTCCTTTATGACTTACTCTATCCTTCCACTCAACTTGATCCAATGGTTGAGAATTCTCTAGGAGAAGATCAACGATTAGGGATGATTGCAGGGTCCTCAACTAGCACAACGTTTAAAACTATCATTGAGTTCTGCAATGGAAACTGCTTGTTTGGTAGTGAAACTGATGCCAACCGTAGATCTATTGGCGGGTGACCATTGATGGTTGGTGTGGATTGTGGAACCGTAACTTTCACATGGTTTGTCCCATCTCCCAAATTACGCAATTGAAGTTATGCGATTGTTGGTGGATCAACCGTAGTTGTCGATCTTTGAATCGATGAGATTTGATGGTCTAGACTAATTGTGGGATTGGAAATAACGTGTTGTTTAATTCTCCCTTCACGCTACGCAATCAACCCCTTCCCTTGATATGGCGCTTGTGTATCCAATGGTCATGACTTGATACGATTGTTGACCAGTCCTCCAACGATCCTTCTCTTGTAATCTGACAGTCTAGACTAATTGAGGGATTGGAAGTAACGCGTTGTTTAATTCTTCCTTCGCGCTCTGCAATCAATCCCTCCCCTTGATCTAGCACTTGCATATCCATCGGTCCTAGTTTGTCCTATGGGGATTTCGATCATGATCACATTTCTGCAATGTGCTTTCCCTTCTGAGCTTCATGTGCACCATCGACTGTTCACATCAATGACAATATGTCCAACAATCTCCCCCTTTGTCATTGAGGGAAACACTGTAGCTTCATACAAACTCCCCCCGTGATGATGCTTTTATCTATGAAGTTACTTTCCCCCTTTGACATCAATGGAAAAGGGTTGCTCGCCCTATGGTAATGCTCCCCCTGGCCATTTGATTTTTAATGAAGTTTTTAAATTATTCCTAATTTATGTCGGAGATTTTCAAAAGTACTCCTGGGCAGAGGTTTTGTGAAAATGTCTGCAATCTGTTCTTTGGTGTCTAGATATACTATTTTAACTATTTTTTGGGTGACCTGGTCTCTTAGGAAATGGTATTTAATTGGATATGTTTGGTTTTTGAATGCATGACTGGATTTTTAGAGATACTCATGGCACTAGTTTTGTCAAAATTAATAGTAATAGGATAAGTATATTTTATTTGTAGGTCTTCTGGAGTTTGCTTCATCCAAATAACTTGTGTGCAGCAGGATTCAACAACAATGTATTATGCCTCTGCTGTAGAGAGTGATGTGGATGTTTGTTTCTTGCTTGACCATGCTACCAGACTTTTTCCTAAGAAAAAATCTTCTCCACTAGTGCTTTTCCTATCATCTATGATACCTGCCCAATCTGCATCAGTATATGCGGTTAGATTGAAGTCTTTATCTTCTGGATACCATAATCTTAGTTCTAGGGTGCCTTGAAGATATCTGGATATTCTTTTTACTGCTTTTAAGTGGGTTTCTTTAGGTTGAGATTGAAATATCCCCATAATTTTTACAGCTTGCATGATGTCAAGTCTTATTGCTGTTGAATAGAGAAAACTTCCAACCATAGATCTATACATTGTTTGGTCTACTTTTGGTGAGTCATCTTCTAGACTTAGTTTACATCCAATGACCATTGGAGTACCCATAGGTTTATTGTCTTCCATTTGGAATTTATTTAACATTTCCTTGATATATTTGGTTTGAGAAACAAATATTCCATTTTCTGTTTGATTTACTTGTAAACCTAAGAAGAATGATGGTTCTCCCAGCATAGACATTTCAATCTCTTCTTGCATTTTGGTTGCAATTTTTTTGTTTAGTGTAGTGAGATTACTCCAAAATATGATGTCATCTACATATACTACCACAAAAATCATGTTTTGATCCTCAATTTTGATATATAAGTTGTTGTCAGTAGTCCCTCTCTTGTATCCATGTTTTTGTAGATACTGATCAAGCCTAGAGAACCATGATCTGGGGCTTGTTTAAGACCATGCAGAGCCTTTTTTAGTTTGCACACATAGTCATGATTTTCTAATAACATGAAACCTTCTGGTTGCTCAACATAGACTTCTTCTTCTAGTGTTCCATTAAGGAATGTTGATTTGACATCCATCTAATAGATTTTTTATCAAAGCCTTGGGATATGTCCTTTATTAGATCATCTATTTTTACATTTGCACTCTCCACTATTTTTAGTAGTTTGAGATTATAACATCTGTATGCCTTTTTATTTGATGAGTATCCTAAGAATATTCCTTCATCAGATCTTGGATCAAACTTTCCTAGGTTATCTTCATCATTCTTTATGTAACATTTACTTCCAAAAATTCTAAAGTGTTTTACAGAGGTTGGCCTCCCAAACCATAGTTCATAAGGGGTTTTGTCATGATTGGGTCTCAACTGAGCTCTATTAAGTATGGGAACTGTTGTGTGGATTGCATCTCTCCAAAATTTGTCTGGAAGTTTGGCTTCATTTAGCATAGTTCTTGCAACTTCTTGAACTGTTTTGTTTTTCCTTTATACTACTCCATTATGTTGAGGAGTCTTGGGGGTTGTAAGCTATCTTTTGATACCGTGGTTTTCATAGAATTGAGTGAAATCTTTGGAGGTGATCTCTCCTCCATTTTCTGATCTTAGACACTTAATTTTTAGATCTGTTTCATTTTCTACAAGAGCTTTATATATTTTAAATTTCTCAAAGGCTTCTGATTTTTCTTTTAAAAAGAAAACCCAGGCCAGTCTTGTGTAATCATCAACAATCAACATAAAATAATGTTCACCATAAGTGTTTTTGGTTATGGTAGGTCCACATAGATCTGTGTGAATAAGATCTAATGGTTTAGTTGTGGAATTCTCTTTTGTTTGAACCTAACTCTTGTTTGCTTTCCTATTTGACAATGTTTACAAATAAGATCTGAAGGTTTAATCACTTTTGGCAGGTCCCTAACTGCTTCTTTTTCGTTGGCTTTAATCAAGTTGTCAAAGCTTAAATATCCCAACCTTCTATTCCATAGCCAAATTTCATCTACTTGGCTTAAGAAACATTGTTCTTCTTCTTCTATATCGAGGATGTACACATTACTAGATGTTCTTGGTGCCACTGCCACTATCTTTCTAGTGTCCTTTTTTTTATTTCACATTTCTGAGAATCAAAAGTAAGTATGTGACCTTGATCACAAGTTTGACTTACACTTAAAGATTTGATTTGAATTTTCTACCAAAAGTACATCTTCTGCTTTGGTTTTATTATTTCATAAACTAACAATGCCTTTTCCTAGTATCTTGGATGACATATTATCTCCAAAAGTTACTTTTCCTTTTCCTTTCTTATTTAACTTGAGAAATTTACTTTGATCTCCAGTCATGTGTTTGGAACATCCACTTACATTCTTGATTTCTAGCATATAATGCAACATTGCACTATGTTTTCTTTTTCCACCATTTTTTTTTATTATGGGGAATATTTGTGTTCAAATAAGTAGTATTTTTAATACCAACTTGTAGTGATCAAGTCTTTCAAAATTTAATCTAATTACTTTCTTATTTGATAACCAAAATAATCCTCCTGAATTTTACTGACTTTCCTTTGTCAAACAGAACAAGAGTATGAATTTTACTGATCTTTTTTATCTGCTTCTTATTCTTCTTTGATATTTCATAGGAATACTAATTGAGGATTGATACCAATTGATTTAATACCAATTTTGTTATCAATTGATCTTTGTTGAATGATACTCCTTGAACTTCTCTGCTATCTTTATTTTCCTCTTCTCGTATTCTACAACTAACCCTACCAATGATTTTTCTTTTGACCATTAATTTATAGATAGTCAAGATTTTCCATATGTTATTTTTAAAAACTCTTGGCATGATCCTTTGATTTTATAGAAACCAATTTAAACTTCTTTTCGTATTTTCTTTCTTTGGCTAACAAATTATGACATCAAAATTTGATATTGTCCCATATTCTTCTATAGGAACTTCATTTTCTTGGGATTGATTTATTTCATATTGAATTTCACATTCTTTATTAGGACCTTCACCCATCATGTTCTTATTATTAATTTCTTCATTTTCAGGTATAATATCATCTTTCTTGCTTTCTCCTTCATATTTTCTTCTCCATATCTTTGTATGAGATATTATGCTTTTTGGATATTCTCTTTTAAATTTTGTTTTTGGATATTTGTCATCTCCTTTCTTATTCCAACTTTTATTCGGTTTTGTCATTGACTTGAATGACTTATTTAAGGATTGAATTTTTGAACTCCTGCAGTTTTGGGATTTGTGCCCAAACCTATCACAGTTGTAACATCTCATTGTATGACAAAATTTTGTTGTGTGCCCAAAAAAATTGCATCTCCAACATCTAATTGAGTTTTTGGATTTTCTTGTATATCCTTTCTCTAGTTTCTTACAGTCCATTGCTTTATGGCCAAAGCTATAACAAGAAAAACAATAGCCATTGAAGGTGTTTCAATTCTTGATTTTATTTTGGCTTGAGAGATCTTTCATTTGATTTTCTTCTTCATTTTTACTTCTATAGCTTCCTTCCTTAACAAAGTTCATGGCTTGTAATTTCTTTGTAATTGCACCTTTTCATTTTAAGAAGGATGATACTTTCTCATGTTTATAAATGGTGCTCCAGTTGTCATTGTCTTTTTTCTTATTGCATCCAAGACTAGTTTTGTCATCAGCTGATCTTTGGCTCTTCCAAACTTTATCTAGGATAGCTGAGCTATTCTGGAAATTGGCAATCTTATTTGTCTTTTCATTCATCTTTTTGAGATTGACTATTTCTAACTTCAACATTTGACATAATTCTTCCTTTTTAGTCAACTGAATCTTCAGGGCTTCTTCCACTTTATTAGCTTCTTCAATTTGAGTGATTAGATCTACATTAGTACTTTCATTTATCTTTTTGAAGTTGATGTTCTCCAATTCCAACATGTGGTAAAAATTTTCTTTCCTAGTTAACTGGATCTTTAGGTTTTCTTCACTTTCTTTAGTTTCCTTAAGTTGAGTTTTTAGATTGTTAACCAATTATTGTGTTTCTTTTAGTACTTCTTTTCTTTTACTTTCACGTATATGTAATTCTTCCATATCTTTTGTTAGATTAGTAACTTCGGTTTTCAATCTTTTGATCTCTTCTTCTTTGTTTTCTAACTGAATCTTTTGCTCATGCTCTTCCTGGTTAGATTGATGTCATTGTTGAAGTAGAAACATATCCTTTTGTTGGAGTTTCTCCAACTCTTCTAGAGTGCACATAGTTGTGTACTCAAGATTGTCAAGAGCCTCCACAGGAACTTTAATATGTATATAATTTATTGGTTCCATATGAATCTCTTCTATTGCAACTGTAGCATTAGTCTTATGATTATGAAATTTTTCTTTAGTGACTACTGAGGTATGCCTCAATTCCTTGATGAGGTTGTCTTCCTCATTGTTGACAGAGGTTTGCATCAAATCCCGCATTTCATTCTGATTAGAAATATTTTTCTCTGTATTATGTTCTTCAATCTGATTGCAATTTTCCTTTTCTTTATCTTGTTCCTTATCTTGATAAGAATTGTTTTCTTCTTGTGCTTCATTATGATAACAATTTTCTAGTTGGACCCATAATTCTTTAGCAGATTTGTAGTGACTCATATTTTCTTTGACTTGGTCTAACAATCCATCCTGGATTGCTTTTAAGGCTACTTAATTGTTTCTCCATGCCTCCTTTGCAGTTTTGGTTTTTCTCTTTGAAGTAGTTAAGTGATAGGGCTTACTTATTACCGAATCCCAAACTCTAGATCCTCTTGAATTCATATATGTTTTCATATTTTCCCTCCATGATGAATAATTTGTTCCATCAAATAAGGGAGCTTCATTTGTGGAGATAACAATTTGTCCACCCATTTCTTTAGAATCTACCTTCCAGTGTTAAACTGTGCTGAAGACACCCGCTCTGATACCAATTGTTGAAATGGACACTTGTCACTGAGATGGGGGGGGAGGGGTGAATCAATGTCCCAAAACTTTGGACAATTTTCCACTTTTCATAAATTAACTGAACAACATATATTTATTTCATTTTCTCAACCAATATATAAAAGAATAAATATTTTGTTTATTTATTTAACTTGAATGAATACATAAGATCAATCTTTGAATATATTCAACTTCAAGCAACTACGAGAGACCCAACTCTCTGTTACAAGACCCAGCTTGTAGTTCTTAGATCTAACTGAAAAATGAGGAATCCAACCCTCATAACAAGTCCCAACTTGTTGATCTCAGATCCAACTAAGATGTGAGGAAATCAATCCTCATACAAGACCCAACTTGTAAACAAGCACCAACCTAATAGAATGAACTTTCATTCAATCCATTATATATAAATATATATACTTAAACAAATTCAACTACTCTTCTTCTCACCATTGTTTCTTGTTTATATAGTCTTTCAACTGGTGTAAATTTGAATCATTATGTCTTTTGATATTTGAACCACTATACCTTTTCATTTAAATGATAATTTTAAACTTTAAATAATATCATTTTTCCTCTTATCCTTTATTCATAATACTCATGATTTAACTCTCTTAATCATGGTTGTATGTCGTTTATTTTGTCTTCGTGAGTTGATCACAGACATGGATCAACTCATCATATCGTTCTCATGCTTCTTTTGTGTCAATTTGTCAACATATCACATTCGATCTTTCACCTATTCTCTATAGTATTATGGTGTTAATTCTCTGTTGAATTACATAGATGAAATCTGTATGAGGCGGTCCCTTCAAACCATTTTCATATGACCATAGGCACATAATCACGGGCTTATTAATTTAAGCACTACCTCTTCTTTCTCTCTTTTCTTTTTAGGCCCCATATGTCCAGTGTTGGGACCGTGTTCTTCGGTACTTCATCCTTCAGGACTCTAGGCATTTGTTGGTGGAGAAACTCTCAAAGTACATATTCCCAAAGTGACATGGTTTTGGACATCACTTGTTGACATGGTACTAACCGAGTGGCTCCCACGTGTCACATAGATTCGTGACTTACGCATACCTGAAATGCTAATAGCACCTTGACACTTGTCATCATTTGATTGTGCCATGTGTCCTTGTTGACATGGTCTATTGACTTGGATCTCCTGATGTGGCACACGTCCTCCTTTATGAATTACTTTGTCCTTCCACTAAACTTGATCTAATGGTTGAGAATGCTCTCAGAGCATATCAACGATTAGGGATGATTGCAGGGTCCTCCACTAAAATGACGTTTAAAACTATCATCGTGTAGGAGCCGAATTCAATTTAACATCTAGTAATTCTACAACAAGACAGTAATTTCTACTGGGTTTATGAAAGTTCAATAATTCCAAAATATTTTAACACGTACGCATGTAAATTTAACAATGAATAATAGATTTAATAACAAATTAATACAAAAACAATGCATAATTCTAAATAATACCTGAACCTGATGCTAATAACCTTCGTCTGTCCACCGCTTGCCTCCTTGACCGCTTCTGCAAAACACTACCCAAAATCGTTCCTCCCTGCCAACTAGGTAGCTCCCTAGCTCCAGGATATCAACGGATATCCTGGCCCCCGTGACAAAACCTCCAGCAACACGGTGCCACTGTATATTCCATTATAGGGTGTGGACCCTAGTTCTGTTAGGAGGGGTGGAGGCATTTCCCACCGTGTATCCTCCATTGTAGGGTGTGGACCCTAGTTATGATTAGGAGGGGTGG
>ML782463.1:793540-824210 GCA_009831015.1 Picea engelmannii | reverse complement strand
AATTAAACATGATAGGTATAATAAAACTAATTAAATAATTATTGATTAACTAATGGTTGCAATTTAATTAATTAATTGATTAATTAAACTACCTATTACATTTAAAAACATGAGTATTAAATTTAATAAATTAATAAGTTATTAAATTAAATTGAAAGGTCACGTACACAACAAAGGGATAAGTTATTAATTGCGGAAGGATAAGATATTAAAGAAAGGGGATAAGGGGCATTAATGGGAAGGGATAAGGGGTAATAAATGGGCTAGGTAGGGAGTAAATGAGGGGGAAGTCGGTGAAGGAGGGATAAGGAAGGGAAGGAGTTGGACGAGAGGTCATTCTACGGAGGTTGGGGAATGAATTTTGGGGGAGCTCTGGATTTGCAAAGATAAGTGAAGTTATGGAGTAGGATTGATATAGTGCACCGGAGTTGCTGGGGGTTTTGGGCACGGGGGCCAGGATATCCGTTGATATCCTGGAGCTAGGGAGCTACCTAGTTGGCAGGGAGGAATGGTTTTGGGCAGTGTTTTGCAGAAGCGGTCAAGGAGGCAAGCGGCGGACAGACGAAGGTTATTAGCATCAGGTTCATGTATTATTTAGAATTATGCATTGTTTTTGTATTAATTTGTTATTAAATCTATTATTCATTGTTAAATTTACATGCATACGTGTTAAAATATTTTGGAATTATTGAACTTTCATAAACCCAATAGAAATTACTGTCTTGTTGTAGAATAACTAGATGTTAAATTGAATTCGGCTCCTACATGTCGAGTTCCGCAATGGAAACTGCTCATTTGGTAGTGAAACTGATGCCAACCGTAGATCTATTCGCGGGTGACCATCGACGATGGGTGTGGATTTTGGAACTGTAACTTGCGTGTGGTTTATCCCATTGCCCAAACTCCGTAATTGAAGTTGTGTGATAGTTGGTGGATCAACCATAGTCATCGATCTTTTAATCGATGAGATATGACAGTCTAAACTAATTGCGGGATTGGAAATAACATGTTGTTTAATTCTTCCTTCATGCTTCACAATCAATTCCTGCCCTTGATCTGGCACTTGTCTATCCAACGATCATGATTTGATCTAATTGTTGTCCAGCCCTCCAACAATCCTTCTCTTGCAATTTGACGATCTAGACTAATAGCAGGATTGGAATTAACATGTTGTTTAATTCTTCCTTCATGCTCCACAATCAATCCCTCCCCTTGATCTAGCACTTGTGTATCCAACGATCATGGTGTGTCCCATGGGGATTTCGATCCTGATCACGTTTTTGCAATGGGATTTCCCTTTTGAACTTCATGTGCGTCATCGACTGTTGACATCAATGAAAATACATCAATGACAATATGTCCAACAAAAGAGACTTGAAAGACCACCTTCAAGATGAATCAAGGTCTTTACAAGTGGTTAGAAATGCATTTTGGTTTCAGTAATACACCATCTACTTTCATGTGTTTAATGAGTGATGTGTTGCATCCATTCCTATATTAATTCATCATAGTCTACTTGGATGGAATTTTGATCTTTAATTCTAATTGGGAAGAACATGTGCTACATCTAAAGAAAGTGTTAGAAACATTGAGGAACAATCACTTGTTCACAAACATAAAAAAAATGTGAGTTTGTTAAGTAGTCTGTAGTGTACTTGGGGCATGTGGTTAATAGAGGTGTGTTGAAGATTCATCTTGCAAATATAGAATCCATTCTCAAATGGCACACTCCTATTAATGTCATACAAGTTAGGAATTTTATGGAAGATGCCCAAGATTTAAGAAAGTTAATAGCATCTTTTTTATCTCTCACATGACCACTTCATGCTATAACAACTAGTGGCAATACTCTCTAGTGGGTAAGAACAAGTGGAAATCCTTTAAACAACTGAAGAAGAGTCAATCCCTAGTCCTAGCACTACCTAACTTGTAGAAGTCTTTTGAAATAGAAACTAATGCTAGTGGTTATGCTATGGGAGTAGCATTAATGCAAGGGGGAGACTGGTTTTCTATCATTTAGAGCTATTCAATGGAGTGTTACCAAACCCCCCTACATATGATAAATATCTCTATGCCCTAGTTCAAATAGTGAAGAAGTAGAAACAAAGCTACTCAGAGTACTAGAAGATGTCGATATGTAATCCTTGTGATGTAACATTTTTGTTCTTTTTGTCTCTGCAATTGTTGTCACAAGCCCTTGAAGTCCTCATTTTCCCTTCTCTGCATGCTTCATGGATGAATGGTTGCATGTGCATAATGGCTCCCATAGTTGTACTATTTTGTGTTGGTGGCCTAGATAAAATATCATTCAACTTGTTGGTTGTGCCCTTATTATGCTTAATCACTAGATGCAATTGTTGTATAAATCCCATCCATTTATCATGTCTTGTTGGAGTTTACTCTGAATCACAATTTTGTGTGTAAATGAACATAAACAAGGGTTTTCCATACAAAATTGAGATAATGGATAGAATATGTATATATCATTGAACCCTAGACTTCACTAGGGTTCCTTTTGGCTACTCTTAGTGTCACTTGCATGGACACGTAAATGATTCATGTATGATAATGGGGGAAATGATTGAGTGACTGAGGAGATAAGGGAAACCCTATTTCCTTATGATCACTAGCACGTTAAAGATCATAAGAAAAATTAAAGTTAGTTCATTGTAAATATGCCTCAAAATATTGAACTCAGTATAGTCCCAAGCAACAAGCCAAAGGATGAAGTGCCTCTAGAGAGAATAATTTGTGTTCCCAAACCGAAGATATATGAAGATATCATTGGCAAATCACTTTCTCATTCCTTCTATAGCCTTTCCATTCAATTTGGCGATTCTTTGAATTCCTAGAAAATGGATGCTTCGAAGGACATCCTATACCCCCTAGTTGAAACAATGGAACTCCCGACCTCTTCCTCACCCCACGAGACCGATGAAAACACCTCGTGCTCTATCCTTTCTATAGATAATATCCCTTGCTTGAATCATTGAGTATCCCCTAGAAAGTTGTCTCCCTAAGTTATTCATGTAATATCCCTAGGCCGAACCCAATTGTAATGTAAATGAAAATGTACTTAAGCTGGTGAGCTGTTTGATATCATTTTGTATGCACCTTTCATGGCATAGTGCACACATGTACTGCACAGTAAAATGATGAAGTGTGCACATTCTTGGATACCATGCGCAACAACTTAAGTGCGCACAATTTTGAGGCCAGTGAGCCTTTGTGTATATGATGTGTTTTATAGGCTAGTGATCCAGTTATTATAAGCTAGGATGCTTATGTTTTGAATTAGGCCAGAGAGCCTAGATGTTAAAGGCCAGTGCGCCTTTTTTTGTATATGTCTCATCAATAATATAAAATACATCGTTGCGTGCAGACCGACCATGTTAAAAGAGTACGGGGGACTAAACTCCACCAGTTAGGGAAAGGGTGGGGGCTAAAAGTTAAGGAAAAGGGATAAGATAGGGAGCTTAAGCCAAAAATGAATATTATATTAATATTTCTTGAAGTATAAAGTATGGATAATTATTTTATCCTAAGTTCCAAAGTTGGGGACAAGTGGGCCAAAGTAGCGCCCAACATGAAAAGTGTCAAGTTGGGGACATGCATACATATTGTTTGGACTCTGATCATTCTTTCCATGATTCCTTCCATCATTGATCATTCGAGCATCCAGACCATGAGCATTCACTCACACAGTCAACTATCCTTTGTACCTTCATGTCATTGTATCTGAACCTGTATTCATAGCCATACTGGTTTGTGTAGCTGGTTAGCTGGGGAGCAAGATTGAAGAAGTGAGTTGTTAGGCTCGTGGGATATTGAAGAGGTGGGTTGTCAGGCCCGTGAGAAATTCCTCTCTGGGAGAGAGAATTGTTGGGAATTGATTCCTGAAGGTGCTAAACTATAGCTACAATGCTATGAGACTTCCTGTCCAACATGTTGTTGAAGCTAGAAAAGGAAGTGGGGCAGTTGAAGGACTGTTGAGAAGAGAAGGGTCACACTTCCTGGGTGGTACAAGCATGTGGGGAATGAGGGACTATAGGATTTTAATTTGAGTTGGCACCTATGAGGGAGTATTTCCTGTTGTTTATGAACCATTAGCCTAGTTAGGAATCCCTTTACCCAGGTGGAGTTTATGAGTATCCCAGCTCAGGGGTGACCCACTGCTGAGAGTGATGAGCAGTGTGGTCTAAGGCTGGGAGGTTCGTGGAAGGTATGCACGTAGTTGGTGATATTCTTACCAAGATAAGTGTCAATTGTGTGATAAATTTACATGTTGCATTTTCATTTACGTGTTTATTTTTATGGGTTTATCCTATGTGTGTTTATAATTGTCTTTATATTTATGGGTATTACCTATATATGTTGCATGTATATGTTTACTGTCATGTTCGTATGAATCTGTGTATTTACAATATGTATTTTTCTATTTATGTTTTATATATATTTCCGCAAGAGTTCTGTGTGTGTATATTTTAATTGCATGTAGTTTGAAAAAATTATGTGGCTTAGCTCAGTTGGGTGTTGGGTATGTTACAGTATGTTCTGCAGAGAGAATGAAAGCATTCTCTCATGTATCATGGACCAGACTGGGTGGTCGGGGACGTTACAATATGGTATCAGAGCTTCAGTTCTCAACACTGAGCCTGAATGGGCCGAGCAAGTTGAGTTGAAGAGAAATTTCACAGAGGATTGATTTTGAAGTGGCCAAATTTCAAGTTGCAGAGAATCCATGGTAAAAAGTAATAGAAATCGTGCGGAATTGGAAAAAAGCCCCAATTTTTGTTGTTAAATTCATGGGAAAATTGAGAAATTTGGCCATGTGGTGAGATATTCTTGATTTAATATTTGTTATAGAAAATTTAGACCTAGAATTGGTTGAATTTGAAGTCACAGTGAAGCCATGATAGTTGGAGCGAGTTTTATAATTAATATTCTCAATTCGTGAATTGAGTTTGGGAAAAATTTGTTCCAGAAATGTCAACCCACAATGATTTGTGGTTACAGAGGTTGAATTGGTGTTATCGGGGTGAAATTGAATAAATTTCATAGTTGCAGAATGTCTAGGGTAGAAATTGGGAAAAAGTTAAGCAAAAGCCCCAATTTCTGCAGCGGAATTCACGAGGAATTGATGCACGCAAAAATGTTGGTGTGCAGTTGCACGCTAAAATTTTGGCATCGCGCGAAAAATGTTGGCATGCTAATGCATGCCCTAAATTTTGGCACCGCACGGAAAAATGTGGGTGTGCTAGTGTGCGCGCTAAAGTTTGGCGCCGCGTGGAAAAATGTTGGTGTGCAGGTGCGCACGCTAAATTTAGCATTGTGTAGTGTACACACACATAATAATGGTGCGTGTGGTGTGCACAGTATTGGCAGAGCGCAGAGGAGTTTGGTTGGTGAATGCACAATGTGGGTATATGTTGTCGCGTGACAGTTTAGTTAACGATGCGCACAGAGTATTGGTGCGCGGTGGGGGCGTACTAAAATTTAGCATGGTGTAGCACGTACAGTGAAATGTATGTGGAATATCAATGCACGATACAAAAATTGCACGCAACATGTAATAGTGCAAGAACTAAAATTGTGCGCGGTGGATATTGGCGCGCGGCACAAAAGTAGTGCGCGCCAGTTATTGGCGCGACAAAGAAGTGATACATAGTGGTTATAGGTGTGTGGAACATGAATTACCTTGTGGTGTTGCTGCACATGCTATATATGGGTGTACATGTTGAAATTTTTGCGTGCAAAGTCGTTTGGAGGGTGAACTACAATGGAAAACCAACGAATTTCCGCGACATTTTATATTGTTTGAACATCATCTTTTTGCAGCGCATTTTTGAGGACCTTAAGAGCGTTTTTAAGTACTCAAAAACCACAAGAACAAAGTGTGCCAAGGTGCATTTTATCTTTGCAGCTCAAATAAAAGATCTCATAGATATGTTTCTAATGGTGTAAAACATTCGTCAAACAAAGCTTTTATGAGAAAGTTACAACACAAACAATGGAGGGTAAATTTTAAGACCCATCTAACTTCAAAGAGCCATAACTTTATTATCCAGAATCAGATTGAGGCACATGAGTAGTCAATGGAAATATATTGAACCATATAAGATAGTACCAAAGCTGAATTAAATTTATGGGCATGTTAAAATTGTTTAATATGGAAAATAAGGTACCTGTAGCATTCCAAACCAAAAACAAGAATTGACCTGTAACTTCAGCAGGTTGTAACTAGCAGCCAGGAACCCAAAAAAGGTGAAACTTGGACAGAGTGTCCATAATATGTATATGAAGAAACCCAATTTATATCCTATGAAAAATCCAATGGATTAGGTGCGAAATTGCATAATTACAGAGCAGAGTTGCGCCAAGTTGAAAAATGAACAGAAAAAATAATGAACAATTTTCAAATAACCATAACTTTCTGCTCAAGACTTGGAATTGAGCATGGAAGTAGGCGTTAGAAAGGTGTTGGACAGTGGAATATAAATATCCACCCAGAGAATTGATCTAGGCATTTAATTCTCTAGGAAATAAGAATAAATAATTCTGTATACCATTGAACCATAATGGTTCATATTTTCATGAAATTGTCAAAACAATTAGCCTGACAAAGTTTTGTTGGATGCACATTTTGTAGAGTTAACAACAACTAGATCAGATCAAGATCAAAACAGAGTCCAAAGTAATGGAATGGGCACATGGAACTTATCTCCAGGAGGATGAGATTAGAGGGATGGATGTCCATTTGGGCATTGAAGGAACAACCTCCAATGGACATGGAGAAGGAAGGGATGAAAACATGAATATGGTAAAGACCATTACAAATTTGTAGAAGGATTTCCAAATCCATAAAGATGATAATGAAAGGATTATGAGGGCCAAGGAGCAACATGATGACTTCAACATGAAGCTAATGTAGAGCTTGAACATAATAGAAAATAAATTGGATAAGGAGAGTGGCTCAAGAAAATCTGGAAGCCACAGGTCTCCTGATGAGAAAAGAAGAGCAAGGAGTGTTAGTAGACATCACCACCACTCCCTGAGGCATTCCAATAAGATATCACATAGAAGCTCAATTCCATCCCCTGTCAGAAAGCATAAGGGGTTTGGGGTGGATGAGCTATGAGGAGAAATGAACAAAATCAAACCTCCTACATTTGATGGTGAGCACAAGAACGATGAAGATGCAGAGACATAGTTGCTGGGCATGAGAAAGTATTTTCAATTGCATAATTATTCTTCTCATGCAGAAGGTAGAATTGTTATCTATCAACTCAAGGGAAATACATCCATGTGGTGGGATCAGTTTGTGCAGGTGCAACATGTTAAAGAGAAAAGTGTCACTTGGAGGGAATTCAAGAAGTATTTTGAGAAGAAATACTTGACAAATAAATACTATGACAAGAAAATGAAAGAGTTCATTGAACTCAAGCTTGGGAGTATGAACATAGATGAATATGAGAGAAGTTTTTTAGAACTGTTGAAGTATGTTTCTTTCATCAAGGATGAGACAGTTAAGATTCAGAGGTATTTGAGTGGATTGTCATCATTCATCAGTGAAGAAATACAATATGATGATCCCGAGACATTGGAGGAGACCATAAGGTGAGATAAATGCCTATATGATCAGAAAAAGTAAAGTCCAACTTTCCAAAAAGCTTGGGAAGACAAAAATAAGTTCAATATGGATCAGAGGAAGAAGGGATCTAAGCCACCATTCTTAAGAAATAATACTCAAGGACAACCAACTTCTAGAGAATCCAGAATGATTGAGACAGGGGGTCAAAGGCCAAGGCAACCACCTATCCAATGTTGGGGTTATAAAGGAGATCATATGTTCATAGATTGGCCTCACAGAGGTGAAAACGTGAGGATTGTTCACAATGTAAAGCAAGTTGAAACAATTGAGGACATGGGTAGAAATGTACCAAGGATCTATGCATCCATGGACAACAAGCAAGAAGAGTATCAGTCACATATGATTGAAGTGGAAGGTATGATCAACAACCAAACCATTGCTATTTTAATTGATTCAGGAGCTAGTCATATTTATATAGATCCTAAGATGGTGGAAAGTTTACATTTTCCAAGAAGAAAACATGGAAAATCTTGGTTGGTGCAGCTGGCTACCAGAGCCAAAAGAAAAGTTAATGAGATGGTTAAGTCATGTCTTATGGACATGAATGGATTGAACACCAGGGAAGATTTGAACATCTTGCCTTTAGGTTCCTATGACTGCCTAATTGGGATGGATGGTTGGATCAACATCATGCTATCCTAGACAGTCATAACAAGACATTTACTTGCTTGGATGAGGAAGGGGTTATAAGGAAAGTGCAGGGAATTCCTAAGGTAGTATCCATCAGAGAAATTTCAGCATTGCAGCTGAAGAAATGTTATAGGAAAGGTTGTCAAATATTTGCAGCACATATGTAAGAGACACCTAAAGATAAGGTGCCAAATTTGGAAGATTATGCAGTCCTGGAATATTTTGAAGATGTGTTCAAGGAGGTACTAGGACTACCCCCAAAGAGAGATATTGATTTCTCTACAAATTTAATGCCTGGAGCAGCTCCAGTGTCAAAGACTCCTTACAGAATGAGTACACCAGAGTTGAAGGAGTTGCAAATGTAGCTTGAAGAACTTTTGAAGAAAGGCTATATACACCCAAGTGTGTCACCTTGGGGTGCCCCAGTCTTGTTCGTGAAGAAGAAAGATGGGACATTAGGATTGTTCATTGATTTCAGACAGTTGAATAAAGTGACTGTGAAGAACAAGTATCCTTTGCCAAGGATTGATGATCTCTTTGATCAATTGAAGGATGCAAAGATATTTTCAAAGATACATCTTAGGTCAAGATACCATCAGGTAAGGATTTAGGAGGAAGATATCAACAAGACCACCTTTAGGACAAGGTATGGTCATTATGAGTTCACAATGGTGCCATTTGGGTTGTCAAATGCACCAACTGTTTTCATGTGCTTAATGAATGGTGTTTTCCGAGAATATTTAGACAAGTTTGTCATTGTATTTTTGGATGAAATCCTTGTATATTCCAAGCCATAAGAAGAGCATGCACATCATTTGAGGATGGTGTTGAAAGAATTAAGGGAGCATCAGTTGTATGCCAAATTGAGCAAGTGCTCATTTTATCAAAATCAAATTCATTATTTGGGACATATCATTTCAAAGGATGGGATAGCAGTGGATCCGGAGAAGATAGAAGCCATTAGAGAATGGTCAACACCAAAGAATGTGATAGAGGTGATATCATTCATGGGTCTTGCAGGATACTATAGGAGATTTGTTGAAGGATTCTCAAATATTGCACACCCAATCACTTCCTTACAAAAGAAGGGTGTGAAGTTTCAGTGGACATTGGATTGTGAAAAGAGTTTCCAACACTTGAAACAATTATTAGCAAGTGCTCCAATACTAAGGATTGCAGACCCAAATGAAGAATTCATTGTATGCACATATGCATGTAAAGAAGGACTTGGTGGAGTCTTTAGTAAAAATGGGTTTGTTATATGTTATGAATCAAGGAAGTTGAAGGAGAATGAAAGACACTATGCCACTCATGATTTGGAGTTGGAAGCCATAGTGCATGCCTTGAGGAAATGGAGACCCTGCCTCATGGGGAAAAAGTTTGAGTTGAGGACAAACCATAATGGTCTGAAATATTTATTTGATTAGCCAACTCTAAATGCTAGGAAAAGCAGATGGTTAGAATTTATAAGTGAATATGACTTTGATATAAAGAATATCAAAGGGAAAGAGAACAAAGTAGTTGATGCACTCAGTAGAAGAGTGCATGAATTGCATGCTACATCCATTATCATGTACCAATCATATTCGAAAGAAAAAATTATAGAGGCTGCAAAATTAGATTTGCAATACAAGGAATTAGTGGCAAAATTACAGCAAGGTAATTTGCAACAACAAATTGAAGAATACAAGCTAGATAATGATGAAATTCTCATGTACAGGGGAAGAATTTATGTACCAAATTCTCATGAATTGAAAAATCAGATATTGAGAGAAATGCATAATGTACCTTATGTTGGGCACCCAGGTTATCAAAAAACTATTGCAGTTGTAAAGAGCCAATACTATTGGCCAGGCATGAAGAAAGGAATTGCTGATTTTATTGCCAATGTTTGGAATGCCAAAAGGTAAAGGCTGAGCATAGACACCCAACTAGTTTGCTACAACCATTACCCATTCATGAGTGGAAATGGGAAGTTGTAACAATGGATTTCATCACCAAACTTCCCAGAACAAACAAGCAACATGATTCTATCATGGTAGTGGTGGATAAGCTTACTAAAGCTGCCCATTTTATTTCGGTGAAGCTCACGCACAAGGAAACCAACATTGTTGATATTTATATGAGAGAAATTGCTAGATTACATGGTATACCCAAGACAATCATGTCTGACAAATATCCAAAATTTACCTCAAATTTTTGGAAATGATTATTTAATGGTTTCGGAACAAATTTGAATTTTAGCACAACTTATCATCCAGAATCTGATGGAAAAACAGAGAGGGTGAATCAAGTGATAGAGGATATGTTGAGGATGTATGTGATGGATAAACCATCAAAATGGGAAGACTACCTACACTTGGTAGAGTTTTCTTCTAACAATGGGTACCAGACATCTCTAAATATGAGCCCATTTGAGGCACTTTACGATAGAAAGTGCAACACACCGGTAAGCTATGATAACCCAACCGATAGAGCAGTAGTTAGGCCAGATTTACTAAGGGAAATGGATGAGCAAATGTTGAAAATAAAACTAAATTTAAAGGCTTCCCAAGACAGGTATAAAAGCTATGTTTATAAGGGAATAACTCATAGGGAATTTAAAGTGGGGATCATGTGTTCTTGAAAGTGAAGGCCAACAGAAGTTCTATGAAGTTGGGAAATTACTCAAAGTTGGAAGCTCGCTATTGTGGGTCGTTTGAAATCCTAGAAAGGATTGGTCCAGTAGCTTATATGATTGCATTGCTTGCATCTATGTCTGTTCATAATGTATTCCATGTATCATTGGTCAAGAAATATATACTTGATGCTAATCATTTTATTGATTGGAATGTGATTCAAGTGAAGCAACAAGGCGCTTCCAAAGTGCATCCGGTATGCATTCTTGACCAGAAAATCAAACATCTCCGGAATCGACCCATAGGTCTTGTAAAGGTCCAATATACCTGGTACGGTCCTAAGGATGCTACTTGGGAGCATGAGGATGAAATGTGGGCAAAATACCCGCAAATGTTTGAGGATTTTTGAAAATTTTGTTGTATATGAGTACACAATGCACTGAGGACAATGCATAAATAAGGGGAGGGGATTGTAATATCCCTAGGCTAAACCCAATTGTAATGTAAATGAAAATGTACTTAAGCTGGTGAGATTTTTGATATCATTTTGTGTGCACCTTTCAGGGCATAGTGCGCGCATGTACTGCATCGTAAAATGATGAAGTGTGCACATTCTTGGATACTGTGTGCAACAACTTAAGTGCGTGTGATTTTGAGGCCAGAGAGACTTTGTGTATATGATGTGTTTTATAGGCTGGTGAGCCAGTTATTATAAGCTAGGATGCTTATGTTTTGAATTAGGCCAGAGAGCCTAGATGTTAAAGGCCAGTGGGCCTATTTTTGTATATGTCTCATCATTAATATAAAATACATCGTTGTGCATAGACCGCCCACGATAAAAGAGTATGAGGGACTAAACTCCACTAGTTAGGGAAAGGGTGGGGGCTAAAAGTTAAGGAAAAGGGCTAAGCTAGGGAGCTTAAGCCAAAAAGGAATATTATATTAATATTTATTAAAGTATAAAGTATGGATAATTATTTTATCCTAAGTTCCAAAGTTGGGGGAAAGTGGGCCAAAGTAGCTCCCAACATTACAAGTGTCCAGTTGGGGACATGCATACATATTGTTTGGAATTAGATCATTCTTTCCATGATTCCTTCCATCATTGATCATCTGGGCAGCCAGCCCATGAACATTCACTCACACAGTCAGATATCCTTTGTACCTTCATGTCATTGTATCTGAACATGTATCCATAGCCATACTGGTTTGTGTAGCTGGTTAGTTGGGGAGCGATATTGAAGAAGTGGGTTGTCAAGCCCATGGGATATTGAAGAGGCGGGTTGTGAGGACCGTGATCAATTCCTCTCTGGGAGAGAGAATTGTTGGGAATTGATTCCTGAAGGTGATAAACTATAGCTATAGTTCTCTGAGACTTCATGTCTGACATGTTGTTGAAGCCCGAAAATGAAGTGGGGTAGCCGAAGGACTGTCGAGTAGAGAAGGGGAACACTTCCTGGGTGGGACAAACATGTGGGGAATGAGGGACCGCAGGCTGTTAGTTTGAGTTGGCACCTATGAGGGAGTCTTTCCTGTTGTCTATGAACCATTAGCCTGGTTAGGAATCCCTTTACCTAGGTGGAGTTTAGTCCCAGCTCGGGGGTGACTCACTGTTGAGAGTGATGAGCAGTGTGGTCTAAGGTTGGGAGGTTTGTGGAAGGTCTGCATTCAGTTGGTGATATTCTTACCAAGATAAGTGTCAATTGTGTGATAAATTTACATGTTGCATTGTCATTTACGTGTTTATTTTTATGGGTTTATCCTATGTGTGTTTATAATTGTCTTTATATTTATGGGTATTGCCTGTATATGTTGCATGTATATGTTTACTGTCATGTTTGTATGAATCTGTGTATTTATAGTATGTATTTGTCTATTTACATTTTATATATATTTCCGTAAGAGTTCTTTGTGTGTATATTTTAATTGCATGCAGTTCGAAAAAATTATGTGGCATAGCTCAGTTGGGTGTTGGGTATGTTACAATATGTTCCGCATATAGAATGAAAGTGTTCTCTCATGTATTGTGGCTTGACCTGGGTGGTCGGGGACATTGCAATTCAAAAATATTATTAATTCAAATAAAATAAGTACCATCGTAGGTCTAACAAGTCATTAGAAGGGGAATGTGAGAGGGATGGAGTTTATAGGTGATTATCAAAAGAATCAATCCACATTCAATCAATTATTGGTAGGAATTCCTTCCTATCAATTGCTCAAGAGAATGAAAAGAGAGAAATCCAGAAAGGAAAACATAAGACGATTGTCAAGACTCTTAAAGAAAGAGTGGGCCCTTCCCCCATTTCTACAAGATGATCATGTCCTTAAACATCGAGGGATTACAATTGCCCCCAAAGAAAGAGCCCTAAAGTATCTTTTTAGAATTCACAAACCAAACATCTCGTTGCTTCAAGAGACCATGATGCAAATGAGAAACCAAGTGTTCAATTTGTCTTCATGATAAAAGGTCAAAATGTTGTTCCTTTGAAATCTATAAGTAAATCGAGAGAGCCAAAAATAGTTCAAGACCAGTCTTTCAACCACTGTAACTATAACCTATTTTATTCAAGAATATGGATAGAGTTGGTGTCACTAGAATTAGGATTGGCCTTTTAAGTTTGTAATATGGATGGTCCATATATTGATTATAAATTTTAATGAGAATAGATTTTTGGTCTTTAGTTTCTCATAAATGAGCATGTCATAATAGAAGGGGATATGAATTTCATTTTAAAGAAAATTCAAGTGGTGGGGTGAATAATAGAGAAAACATAATATGCTTTCTCTATTATTCCCTCCACCCCCACTCTCTTGTATGAGGGTGGGGGTGGGGAGAATAATAGAGAAAATATATGGGTGGGGAGAATAATAGAGAAAACATATTATGTTTTCTCTATTATTCACCCCACCCCCACCCTCATACATGAGGGTGGGGGTGGGGTGAATAATAGAGAAAGGAGGTTCCAGTTGAATGGACCCCCTGGAAAAATTCTTGCAAGACAATTTTAAGGAATTAATATTTTGTGACCTAGACCCCAATGATCTAGTGCATAATTGGATAAATTTCAAATTGGGAAGAGAAGGGGCCTCTAAGAGACTTGATAGATACCTATTATCAAAATAAGTGTTGGATAAAGTGGAAACAATAAAAACCTAAATTGAGGTTGGGAACACATCATACTAGGTTCCAATCTTCCTTCAGTTGGAAAAAAATGAGAAGAAACCATCTGCTCCTTTCAAATTCTATTATCGTTGGTTGTGAGATGAGGAATTCTCAAGTATAGTTAAAAAGAGTGAAGCAAGAATGATCCTCTAGTGGAGGGATATAAAATGTTTGGATTGTTTTCAAATATCCAAAGGGTTAAAAAGGAAACAATGGAGTGATTAAAAGAAAAATATAATAACTCCAAAAAATATCTCACTAAGGAAAAATACAAAATAAATGAACTATTTGGCAAAGGCACAATTGGAATATTTAATGAGGAAGATAAAACATAGTTGAAGAACCATAACAAAAATAAGAGAAACCTAATGAAGTAGGAGAAGGATAAGTGGAGGCTTAAAATTAGAGATGTTTGGTTATCCAGGGGGATGAAAATACAAAATTCTCTCGAAACTACACAAAAGGAAGAGATATTATAAACACAATCTGGGAAATTTCAAAAATTGGTGGAATCAGAGCCTCATATTTCAAAGGAATAACACATATAGAGGTCAAATTATTTAGCTATCTTTGCAAAGATCCATAGAGACCCATAATTGAAGAAGTGATTAAGTTGGATAAATTCTTTTCTAGATTTGTTAATCAATAATATAATGAAGGGTTGGAGGAAAAAGTATATAAATAAGGACTTAAAGGAATAGTTTTCCTTTCAAAAGGTTAAGAACCTAAGTATTGATGGGTGGTCGAATGACGTTTTTCAAAGTTTCTATGAATATCTAGAAGATGATCCTTGTTGTGGTGGAGGAATCTAGAAAATCATGTAAAGTGTTGGGAGCTTTGAACTCCACTTCTGTAGATTAATCCCAAAAAGGATAAGACATATTCATTTGATGAGTTTAGACCAATATCTTGTTATACGAAATTATTTCTAAAGTATTTAGTAGGAGGTTAAAAGTAGTCTTTTAAAATGTTATATCTTTGGCACAATTTTGGTTTTTCAGAGGGGAGACAAATTCATGATGCAGTCAATATTGCAAAGGATAGGTTGCACTCAATAAAGACTAATAAAATATACTCTATGGTTATCAAAATTAATTTATCCAAGACTTTTAATAGGGTAAATTGGTTATTTACCATAATTATTCTTGTGCATGCGGCTTCAGACTCCCTTTCATCAATCATAATGAAGGTTGCTCAAGTATTACTCATTTCCCGCACCAATAAATGACTTAGCTTCCAAGTTTTTAAATCATAAGACACAACTTAGGAAGGATTTCCCTGTGTCTCCCTTGTTATTTCAGTTGGTTGTTGAAGGATTGAGTGGGATCATAGAAGCATATAAAAGTAATATAAAGATGAAAATATTTCAAGTTGGAAGAAGGAAATCTATATCTAATCTCCTATTTGTAGATGGTGTACTACTCTTTGGAGTAGGGTCTATAAGAGAGGCAATGTACTTAAAGGAAGCTCTTGATATGTTTAGTATAAGAAATTTGAAGTATGACAATGTGACAAAGTCATTCATCTCTTTATTTGGGATAAATGGCAATCAAATGAAAGGAATCAGGTAGATCCTACCCTTCCAGGTTCGGGAATTCAAATAGGTATTAAATACTTGGGTTTGCATTAAGACCCAATAGATATGGGTCCAAAGATTTGGATTGGTTATATGAAAGAGTGGAGAAAAGGGTATCATGGTTGTGCAACTGTTGGCTACCTATAAGTAGAATATTAACAATAATAAAGTAAGTTATCGAAGCCACTCCAATTTACCGGTGCTCACTTGCATACATCAATGTGAGCATACTAGAAAAATCCAAAGGAAATATTTTAATTTTCTATGGAAGGGAAAATCATAAAAGTGTATCCCACTTGTAAATAAAAAATATGGGCAAAGACAAAATCAATGGGATGATGGGGTCTGAAAAAACAACCACTATTTTGGAAGGCCCTTGTAGCTACAAGCTTATGGAGATTATACAAAACACCTAGGATAAGGTAGAATGTTATAATACCCAAATACATAAAGCTTCTCAATATGGGGAAATGAACTAGAAATATCAAAAAATCATATACATATTCCTCCATAGTGTGGAAAGCCTTAGTATTATCCTTTTCCCTAGTGACAAACTAGCTAGCCTAGAAGATATAGAATGCAAATAGTGTTAAAGTTGGAATTGACCCCTGAATTATAAGTGATGTAAATTATAGAATGAATGATCGCCTAATTGAAAATTATGTAATGAAAGATAGAGGTAATTTAAGGCATTATGGAAGGAAGGAAGTGAGGATGATTTGATTGAATCACCACGATGTTGATTATTGGAATGTTGTTGTAATTGATGATGATGATGATGATGATGATGATTAATAACCACTGAGACTAACTATTATATCATATGAATGATGCCTTAGTATGTGTTGTAGGGTAAATGAACCCTATAGGAGTTATCTCCCTTAGGCTCTTCCTAGACCTAAGATAGAATAGAGATGTAAGCTATAGATTTTCCTAGATCTAGATCATACATGAAAAGACCTACAAGTTGATGGAATGAAAAGCTTACCCGATGATCTGACAGTTGTCCCTGCACACTCCTTGGTTGTTATATTTCTCTAATATTCCCTTCGCTCTTACCAACATGGACCTAGACACATAGAGACACAAAGAAAACTTTCACAAGATCACACAAATCATATACAAATGGATAATAAATCTAATGACATAACATAATAATATCAACTACCTACAAATATTATGCCAAGTACGTACAATCTAGTAAGGAGGAAAATCTTGTACATATTCTATTAATGGACAAATGGATTACAACTTACAATCAAAGAAGTTGATGCAGTCCTTTCCCAAGTAACTTGCCCAAGCTTTGTAAGAAAATCGCTAGTATACGTTTGCTTTCTCTTTTCTCTCCCCATTTTCGCATTTGAGACCCCCATTATTTATAGGATAGTAGAGATAATATCAAAGGGTAGTTTGGATAATATCTCCATGCCCAAGATGAAAAAATTCTTGGGGTCAAACCACAAAGAATCTAGGGTTTAATCTCATCTCTCGAAACCAATCCAAAATAGGGAGTAACAGAGTTGTTTGCACCATGCATTCTTACAGGGAGCGACCAATCACCCTTTGAAAGAGGACAAGGAGCAAAAAAAACTTTCTGGTCACAAGCTGTAAAAGGGAAACCAATAACCAGGAAAAAAGGACTGCAAACTCAGGGAAAAAGTGGTATAATTTAATGTTTCAGACTGTTAACCTTTGGATGATTCCCATCATGTGATAAGGTGGCAAATAATTGTATAATAGTATGGTCATGGAGTCCTTTGGGAGAATAAACTAGAAGTTTAGGTTATAAGGGCATGCTTTTTAATAAGGATTCAAAAGTAGAATGGCGATGGAATCCTTTGTGGAAAATCAAGGCTCTGGTAAAATATAGATTGTTGATATGGTTGGCTCTAAATAAATAAGTACCTATTTGGGTGATCCTTCAAAGTATATCCTAGCAAGGACCAAGTATTTGTATGTTATGAAGAAAATACAAATAAAACATCATTCATTTGAAGGAAGAAGGTGCTTTCCTTAACAGAGGGGATAGGTAAATGGGAAGGTCCTTCTCTAGTGGATTCTCTAGAAAGTTTGATGGAAAAATCATTTTTGATTAATCACAAAGCTCTTTCCTGATTTGCTTCCAAGGAAATTTAGACCACAAAAAATGATTTATGATTTCATAACAAATCTTTCACTCATGTATAATTTTTTTACAAAATCAAGTATATTTATGAAGGCATTTACTTTCCTCCAAAACAAAGAGTGTAAAAGAAATTAGATTCCACTACGATTGACAAATACACAAGCTATAGATTCTTTGATGGAGTGAGTCAAGGGAGCCCTAGACCTTGTGGAGTAGGATATGTTATGTATTGTAATGAAATATGCTACATTATCTTTCAACTAGGTTTAAGCAAACAAACAAACAACTAGGTGGGGCTGCATGCACTTCTAAATATATTAAAGGTAGCTTTGAAAAAATGCCTAACCAGGTTGTAGGTGTTTGGGTGATAGAGTGGATTCATGGAGCCTTTAATCTACAAAACATTGCTTTGAGGCCTTTTCTTGATTAGATAATTAGTTTGGCAACACAATTTGAAGAAATTTACTTTCTCCATGTAAGAATATAGTTCAAAAAATGTATTGATATGAGCTCTCTAAGCATGTTGTGTTGGGACCACAAGGTATGCTTCAAATAAAGGAACATAAGAAGGAGGAGGGTCCTCTTACCTTGCCCTAATTCAATGCCCCCTTATCATCTCTCAATCAAATTATAATTGGAAACAATAATTTTTATAGTGGTAAGACGAAATGATGAAGAGGATTTCAAAATCCTTATGAAATCTTGTTTTTTCCCTTTATTTTTTAAAATTAGCAACAAGGATACAAGCCTCCTTTTTATTGCAATTGATTAAAATAGATAATATTATGCCTAAACATGGATTGTGACTAGATGTAATGCTATGATCATTCTTAGTATTAAGACTATACTATCTCTAGACTTTTCCCCCTTTTTGTAGTGCTTGGACACCTTCCAAATGTAACATTTTTCTCTATTTTTAATATAAAAGTTACGACTCTTTTTGTTGGGAAGAAAAACTTGTGTCTTGTTTCCTTTAGTTAAATGCAGTATCTTGAATTTGATTTCATTGCATTTCTTTTTTTAATCGCACATTAATTACTTGTTTGATTGAATAAAGTTATTTCATGATTGGTGGAATAAGGATAAATTATTAAATATTTTATTTGTTGCACTTATCATTTGAAGATGAGTTTCTAGGAAAGAAACAAACTGTGTTGCCTCATGGCCAAGGAAGAGGCCATGGTTGGGATTGAGGTAATGTTTGGTGAGGTGGTGGAAGGAAAATAATAAGGTTCTTAGTTCACTTTGATGCATGTTCTAATGAGTTTTTGATCTTATACAAACTAACCAACCCTCCCAGTTTTCATCCCCCTCCTTTGTCTTTGAATCCTGACTTGCACCCCCATCCTAGTATTTTTGAAATTAAATATGTTTCTCTCACTACTAATACAAATCCTAGCTACCATTTCAACCCCCTCTCTCCTTGTGTGAAACATAGGGTGGGTTGGAAAGATAACGTTGATGGTTCATATTCCAATTATGATGTTGCACTTCCCCCTCTTAAGAATGATATTGTTGTACCTCCTCTTGTTGATATTGTCGTTGCTTTGGAATGGGATGTCTTACACCCAATTTATTTTTATTTTGATGTCATTGTTGTTAACAATGTTTCCTTTGCTGATATGATCCTAGGGAAACAACCTGACACTTTTATGACTAATGTTTCCCGGAAAGATTATGGTTGATAACAATTTTCCTCCTCACGATCAATGTTTATTTTCTTGTTGTAAAGTTAAAAACCCTTTCCTATATTGATTTTGTGGACCAGATTCTTGTACCTTATCTTCCGAGAAGTAAAATTCTATGGTTGCTTGGAAAAACCTTGTGTTAGATGAAATTCAATCCTTCCATGCTCGTAACAACGATAATCCATCCTCCTCTTAGTTTATGTGCACTCCTTTCCCTCCTATGCTTAATATTATGGGATTCCTTATATTTTTGTATACATATCAACACATAGATTGAGTATTTTGTATTTATGTGTAGGTGGATAGACTTTGTAAAAGGATTGTTATCTATTTTTGTGAAGTGTTTGATAATGTTGGTCTGTTTTTTACCAGATTAGTTAATTATGGTATTGTTATTTTGGACAATGATCCATGTGGATATCGATGGCCACCCACCTCTTCCACTGACTCAACAGTTCTCTATCTTCTTGGAATTTTTTCTACGGTTTTTTGGGTCCCAAACTTCTGGGGCCATTTTAAGGCCCTAAACGATGTTTTTTGGACATTCAAGAGGCCAACGGTTGCTATGACATACCTTGGACCCAACCAAAAGTTGTAACCCTTAGACAGTTCTTTCCAATGAGCAATCGTGTGCCCCAAATGAATATCATATGAAAATGTTGTGCCCCCATGAAGTTGACGTATCAACTAACCACCTTGGGGTCCACAATACTTTTTGTGTTTCATCTTCTAGGGTTAGGGTTTTTATATTTAGGGTTTTTGCCTCTTTGTCTTTTAGGCTTCACGAGAAAAATCCTTTTTTGGCCTCTTTGTAATCATGTTTTTGTGAATGAGCGTAGTCAACATATCTTTCTCTTTAGAGATAAGCTATCACCATTCTAGCCAGTTTGTGTTCTATAATATTTTGTTATTTTATTCATTAATAAAAGTTGGGTTTCTTTATATTTTTGTGTTCTCTACCATAGTTTTATTTGTATCTAATTTCATTCTCAATATAATTCAAATTAGTGGTATCAAAGAAGTCAACTCCTTGTTATTTCTTGGTGCATGTCCCTGAAAAGGTTAGGGTATAGAGAGTTGGGTCTCGAGCTAGTTTCACTTGGGGACGATCGTTCTCACCAACCCAAGAAGCCTCCCATGGTGTAAGAAAAGAGAGATGATGGAGCAAGAGAACCTTTCAAAATGTTTCTTGAGGAAGCCCTTGTGTGATAGGGGAACAATATGATGGACAAATTCTCCTAGATATTTCGATGACAAATGAAGCACCTTCAACAAGCATCCATTTCGGAGGTGTGACACCCTTCAATGTACAAGTTAACCTTAATATCCCCTTATTTTAAGGCCATATATATGGAGATGCTTTGGATAAATGGTTGAATCTATTAAAAGGGTATTACTCTATTCAAATTTTTTCCGACACTGAAAATATCACCTTCACTCTTCTTAAAACCCCCCCATGTCAAATATTGGTGGGAATGTTACCAGGAGAGACATAACAAAGATGAGTTTGCAGAATTTGGGATAGGACCAATTGGGAAGCCCTTGTTGATGCCCTTAAGGAGGATTCCTACCCCGTTGGATACTATGATGACCAGTACACGTGATGGATGACTCTACATCAGGAAAGAGACCAAACATTGTCGAAGTACACTGACATATTCCATACCTTATGCTCAAATTTAAGTATCAAAGACTCTGAGTGACACCTTGTTATGAAGTACCATAGTCACCTACATAGGTACATCCAAACGAAGATGGATTTCTTGGACATATCCTCACTATGATCCGCTTATTGATATGCTGAAAAAATCGAGTAGAACTTTAAGCAGCAAAGAAAAAAAAAAACGGAGTTTGGGTCTACAAATCCACAATAATAGAAGCGTGGAAAAGGTGGCCCTAACTCACAAAACAAGGGATAGATCAAGGAATGTCAACCTTAACATAATCATTCCAAGCCTCAAACAAATAAAGGTAATAGGAAGACGAAGGACACTGGAAAATGGTGTGAGTTCCACAAAATCCCCTGGCATAACAATGATGAATGCTGCTCAAAATAGTCATTGTTGGCTAAGATTAATGAAAAAGAATCAAATCAAGATAAGGGAAAGTGGATCATCGATCTGTATCCTGGTGCTACCATTGCAACCACAAAGATCCAACTAGACGAGTCAAAGGAGCTCAAGGAAAGGGAGCACATCTTCCATTCACAGATGTGGGTGAAGGGAACCCCACAACATTTCATTATTGACAATGGGATCCAAAAGAAACTGATCTCAGGAAAGATCATCAATAGGTTGAATTTTCCAACGATGTCGCACATCCAATCATACACCATTGGTTGGTTGAACTAGCGACGAGCCCTTCACGCCAGCTAGTAATGTCACCTATCTTGCGAAATCAAGCCCTTACAAGATGAGGTAATGTGTGATGTTTCCCATATCAAAGTTTATTACATTATTTTTTGACAACCTTATATGTGTAAACATCATATTGTTTATTATTCTTGACCCCACAGTCTCATTATCACTTTGGAGGGTTATCCCTACAAGGTACCAAGGGTAGTTCCAAGTACTACAAATTCATTAATCTTGACAAAATAATGTTGAAAAGTGATCTCACAGGTTGTGAAGTATGTCCTCTTCATGGTTCAGTCAGAAGGAGAATGAAAGGTCACTTCGAATACCATAGATTCAAAACGGGGTATCTCTACACAACAAAAACGGGTGGACAATATTGTAGAGGAATACATAGACCTCTTTGCTTCACCTGTAGGGGTGCCTCTGTACTGTTAGGTAAAAAAACTCATTGATTTGATACTTGGTGTTGCATTTCCCAATGGTCTAATATACATACACTCCCTTTTGAATAATGAGGAAATAAAGCATCAAATTCATGAGCTCATCTGCAAGGGCCACATTCGACCAAGCTCCTCACCTTGCGGTAGCCCAATTGTGTTGGTGGAAAACAAAGATGGAATGTGAAATCTCTTTATTTATTATAGAGTTGTAATTAAAATCATTGTCAAGAACCGATACTCGATCCCCCATATTGACGATCTTCTTGACCAACTATAGGGTGCCAAGTTCTTTAGCAATATCGATGTGAAGTCTGACTATCTCCAAGTTCCAATAGAACCAACCAATGTTGACAACCTTCAAATATAAAGAAGGCATATTTGAGTGGTTGGCCATGCCTTTTGGATTGACTAATGCTCCAACGAGATTCATGAGGATGATGAATGATATATTGTGGTCGTTCATAAAAATATTTGTGGTGGCTTATTTGGATGACATCCTTGTCTTCAACAAGACCTAGGCAGATCATTTGAAACACATTCAAAAAGTCCTAAGCACCCCGTGACAACACAATTTATACGCCAACCTAGAGAAATGCTCATTCGACATGTAGAGAATCCAATACTTAGGATACATCATGGATGAACATGGGGTGCATGTGGACCTAACCAAGATTGAAGTCATTCATGATTGGTCAACCCTGATGACTCTGAAAAATCTCTGTAGCTTTTTGGGCCTCTCCAACTTCTACCATAGGTTAATGTTGGGTTTCTCTCATATAGCTTGGCCCTTAAGTCAAGTGACCAAGGAAGGAGATAAATCCTAGTTTTCTTGATCTGATTCATAGCATAAAGCATTCCATGATTTGAAACACTACCTCTATTCTGAACCAATCCTCACATTTCCAAATCTACAACAACCATTCAAGATTGAGACATATGCCTCTATGTTGATGTGATATTTCCCTTGTGACTTTGGTTCAAGTCACAGCAGATCGAGACTGGATTGAGAAGACTGAAATATTCCCTCACAAAAAAATATGCAAACTGAAAAATAACTAATTTTCGCTAGGAGAGAGTAGGGAAAGAGAGAAGGAGAAAGCGTACATTGTATACTCTTCATTCGATGTTGATCCTTGCTCCTAATTTTTGAAGAGCTCCTAACCTTTTTCAGAACAAGATTGCAAAAGGAAATCAAGACAAATGTTGCAACGAGGTAGTTATGTAATCAAGTAGCATATATATCATGTATTATATCTAAAGTAAGTATGAAATATGATAACATACAATATTGCAATGAACACAAAATTGGAGGGAAAGATAACTCTTCTATTAACACCAAATATCAAAGTTAGTTACAACCTGACTCACTTCTGGAACTGCTTCGGAGCCAACTACCCGAGTTCCTCCACAGATCCTTCAAGCATCTACTTAGTGATGAGACTCTTCCTTAAATATCCCAATAAGGATAAGGAGACACCTTATGCGTATATAAGAAGGAAGAAACACCAGAAAAGGAGTTACTAGGTTGGGGGACGATACTTAGAGGATAAAATGAATGGGGAAGCTTGCTAGATTTCAACAACATAACCTTACACCAAAAGACTTATTCTCATTATAGCCCTAATGGTGATTTTATATCTTCCCCAAGGGGTTATGGAAGTTGAAATATGTTTTATACGAGATGGAGATGTTGGGAAACAATCCCAATAAAAAACTAGCCCGAAAACTCAAAAATATTTTATTCTTCATTATTTTTTAGGGCATCTGCGGGTTTAATACTGACAAGTCATGGATGTTTGCATGTTTCATCAAAGGAGGTCATATATGTGTGTGAAATACATTTTTTTTAGATGATTTGCATGAGGCAAGTTGGGAATTTGTCTCACAAGTTAAGGGAAAAGGTTAGGCCATGGCACAAATGCATAGGTGTGGAATTTTGTGTTATAACAGATGCCCCCTAATGTGTGAGATTGGGAGGGGAAAATGATGGCTGAAATACATTATAAACTCTGAGAGGCAAGGATGCATTGAATTAAACTCGTGAAGGTTCTCGAACAATTGATCCAAGAGTATTCTCTTCCCAAGTCAGGAATACCCATGCTCAAGAGTAATATAATCATGGTCGCCAAATCAAGTACACTGTGAATCCATGGCATATGTGAAATATAGTTATATTTCATGGCCACGAATAGTACACAGTGGATCCATGTCAAAGTATATCATAGCCACAGAGAGATACACAATGGAGTTGTGTCTCAAAATCAATAACAAAGGATATCTAGGACTAATGGAGAAAACAAGTTGATCCTCTGCAAGTACCAATGTTTGTGAGGTGGCATCATATGGGTTGGGAAGGAGCACAAAATATGTGATGCTCGTATTTCACCCGAGATATTTGCAACAATCTGCCGTGGTACATGTTGACACTATGTGAATACATGAGTCAAAGAAAAGCATAATGAGACATCATTTGATTACTGATCATTGATGTATATCGTTAACAAACATGATATAATCCACCAATGATGATAATGGACGTCAAGATACCATGGTACAATATAACAAATGTGAATAAATGAGCTCATGTCGAACACCTAGAAAAATCTATTAATCAGGGGACATTGATGTATTCCCATTGTCAATAATGAGGAAACTTGCCACTGATGACTGCAAGCCCCAAGGTACCAAATATGACTCTAGATCCCTATCCCAGAGAAATATGTGTTGAAGTCGATGGGAAGAGATCGGTTGGAAGGAATGAATTAAGACATCCTTCATCAACCAACACAAGAGGTGGTAGAAGACCAAATATTGGAAGAAATTGGATGAAGAGACAGATACTTGTGATGATGAGAGTGACTTGACTGACTCGGGAAGGCCAAATTGCAAGGTCATGAACTAACTGCAGAATGACCAACTTGTGTTGAAAATTTCCTTTGAATAGAAGCATGACACATTATGTGACTTAGACAGTAAGGACTATAAACTAGGATACATTTGTGATATAGGAGGTATCAACAAACGCTCCATATGGTTGGAAGAATAACCAACTAGGGGAGATAAAAAAAAAAAAAAAAGTCTCTTAAATCCATAATAGAACCAAAATGATGAGATGTTGACTCGATATTGTGCTTTTTTCAAGGGCGATATGATTGTTGCCAACACAAGTGATAAACGCTTCCCCCCCTTCTTTTTGGTTTTTTCATTTTTTTGTCTTTTTCATATTATAAAATTCTGAAAAAAGTATAAAAGAATGTTATATTACAGTGGAGGAAACGAGTTTCGTGAACAAGCAAACTAGTCCCAGAGCACAAGGAACATACCTATACATAAGGACACTCGGGGAATGTTTCCTCCAAGGATAAGGTGTCGAGTCGCAAAGGCATAAATTGCAAGGCCGGGGACTTATACGAATGCATAAGCAATTGGTTCAACAACAACATGTTGAAGCCGTCATTAGGCCTAAAAGCATGAGTGTTCAATATGCAATGAAGTTACAACTCAACTTTAGGAAGTAAACCTCACATGGTGGTATTTTTCGTAAGTTTAGTCTCTAGGGCCTGAAAAGGAGTAAAGTAATTCCAAGGAGAACTCTTCTAGTCAGAGTTTGACTAGAGTATTCCTTTTTCGTAAATAGTTTGTTCGGTCCAGAAAATAGTTAAAATTATACCTAAAATACATCCTTTCAAATCCAGTTTACGAGTGTGAAAGAAACAAGGTCACTCGACCCTCTTTGCACGTTTAAGGAGTCTAAAAAGAGATTAAATAAAACTCCAGTGTCCTTTTTCGTAAATTTAGTCTCTTGAACCCAAAAATGTATAAAACAAAAATAAGGAGAACTCTTCTATCTAGTATACTAGAGTATACCTTTTTCGTAATTAGTCTATTCAGTCTGAAAAAGGGGTAAACTTGTGCCGAAAAGACGTTCCTTTAAATTCATTTAACGAGTGTGAAAGAAACAAGATCACTCATCAATCTTTTCAATTTTAAGGATTCTGAAAAGAGCTTAACTATGGACTCCATAATGTTGTTGTGAGTAGCATATAAGGGAGGGAGTCCCGCAGGTAATGGCCAGAAAAATATTGTGTAAGAAGCATGAAGTTCGAATGCAAACTCATGGCGGGGCTAACTAGGACTCTTGACATGGATAATTTTAGGGGCTAAATTTCGCTCATGGGCTAATTTTGCAAGGTTTTTCCCAAAAAAAGATTCGCTATTCTAAAAATGATTTTAAAATAATTCGCCCAAATTCTATATGATAAAATTATTTTACCTTAAAAATCGCCAAAAATTTATACAAACTCTATAAAATCCTTAGAAATTTGAATATTTTTACAAAAATATCTCCAAACATATTATAGTTGGCATATGAAGGATTAGTAAGATTCGCCAAGGTTTCTACATTTTAAAATAAATTTCCATTCTTAAAATCATCCCTGACTCTTGAACCTAAATGACCATCTTGCAACATGAGCGCCATCATATAATGAGATTCTAAATGAAAGTGACCATGGAAGGTAGGCTCTACCATCAACATAACGATACTTTTGAGTAGAGGATAAAGTTCCATCTCTTGTTAATGGGGTCGACCCTTGGTTTAAGAGGAAAAGACAACTAATAATGCAAAAAATTCAGGTGAATGCATCCTATACTAAATGTCAGTTATGAGAACCTTACCTGCCCAGAGTCTTGTGAAAGACTTGGCCAATCAACGAAAATAGACCACAAATTATCCAAAGTATAGCCTAAGACCTAAAAAAACAACCACAAAGCTATAAGGGACTATTCATTAGTTGGATTTTTGGAAAAATACCAAAACTATAGGAAGTGGGTTTTTACAATTTGATTAAATACTAGCATATTTACCCATTTATTAAGTGATTTTTACCATTTTACCAAAAATTACCCAAAGTGACCAAAAAACCCTTACATTTCCAACAAATATTCATGGAGCTTGGAGCAACGAAAATATTTGTCGCCTGGACCAAGTAAGTACCTACACCCTATCCTGCAATTTCATTTTTTGATTTATTCATTTTCATGAAAAAGTGGGGCTTAACCCTTCTTTGTCAAAATCGACTATCTGCATCTGCGATTTGCCTTAAGTCAACCCATAGATGTCCACAGCTGGTGGAAACACCAGTTGCGGATATCTGGGATTGTTAGAACAATTCCCGTAAATGCCCAAAGATGTTTTGAAAAACAAATACTAACTTAACCTTCTCTTGAAATTGGCCAGGATGTTTGTTCACTAGAGAGAGCGTGAACATGAAGAAGTGGACCCGACGGTCTTTGACGATGACAATGCTAAACAAGCATTGCATGAATGTGGCATGTATAAGCTTTTTCAAGTTGGTGTCATGAGGGCCCAATGGGGATTACTAAATCTATTTATTGATTATTGGCACCCTGATGCTGAAGCATTTATTCTTGTGGGGAAATCATTGACGATCACCGTAGAAGATATCTATTTTATCACTAGTTTGTCCAGAAGAGGGGAAGTACCAAACTTCCAAACTCGAGGTGGAGGTGGGAGAAAAATCAATTATTACATCCATGAGTATTGTGATCTTGACACTAAGAAGAGTGGGTCTTAGGTGCCCATCAAGCATGTTACCAATCTGAGCCTCCCAGTCATCCTTTACAATATGGTGCAGATCATAGGATCCAACTCTTTGCATTTATATTCTTGGGACCAAATGAAACATGGGGTCGAATGGTTGAGACCCACTATGTTTGACGGGAGCACAACAATGCTAAACTGCATGAAGTCTCAACTTACAGATTGCAAGCTCAGGAAGACTAAGAACTTTGGCTTCGACAGTGTCCTATGCACCTTCTTTTTTGAAAGGGTTCTTATGATGAGCCTGAGGACATATGTACAAGGACATTTGCGACTAGGGCCTGCCATGGTCCAATGGACCGAGCTGATAGTCCAACTAGGAGTGGGGAAATTATCCAACCTGTATGACGATGACTTTTTCAGTTGGTCGACGAGACAAACTCCCTTCATCGAGAAATACCCCTATGCTAGAATCGACTTTACTGACAGCCCCAATGCCATCATTCCTCCTGAGGATGAGCCACGTGATATAGGCAATTATATATATATATATATATATATGATGATGATGATGATGATGATGATGATTACCATCCACTAAGACCTAATTGGTCTATCGGACCTTAAGAGGGTAAGTGATTACTTGTGTTTCTTTAGAATTTTGTTTCTGTGCTCGAAAAGAATTAAGAGAAGCTTTCCAAGATCACCATACTTTTGTTGAGTTAAGAGGCTAGGAGGGTTGGTAGTGTGATCAATATTTTGAAAATGAGATCTAATATGGGTATAGGCTGGACAATCTAAGAGAAAGTGATTTTCATCTTCAACCATATATAGAATAATTTACAATATATATAGAATAAATGAGTAACTAATGAGCCATAGTGGTGGTCTAGATTGATCTGGACACACACCAACAATTACAAGAGTAAACTGCCACCTAGTCTAGTCTCTCATGCAGTTACGGGAGTGAACTACCACCTAGATGAGTTAACTAGTCAAGTAGTCTTCCTTTAACTAACTAAACAAAGAGTAGTGAGTTGGTGACGATCCCAATGTTGCATGTTGATAAAACCAATGCAACATCTAAACTCAACTCAACTAGTCAAACTAAAGTGTCAACTGAAAGAGAATATTCTCTAGGTGGAATATTCTCCCCTAAAATATAGGAGACTGGATAATGACTAATTATGACTAATAAACAAGGAATAAACTTAGGAAAAATAAATCCTAGGTGTGTGTGAAATAACTCCAACACCCCCCCTGAACATCACTATGGTGAAAATAAAGAATGGGTCTCGACTACGAGGCCATGTTAGGTACCCAAATACAAAAGATACACTAAAATAAACAAGGAAAGAGAGAAAACCTCATGGGAACAACCCCCCCCCTAAAATTACAATGCATAAAATAAAAAATGATAAGGAACAAAAGTCAGTTGCTAAGCAACCATGTCCTTCACTCCAAGAAGACCTCGCAATTGTGCAAGTTTGTGCTCTCTGAAGATTTTGTTGAAGATGTAGATGTTTGCACGGATCTAATGACGTATATGAATCATTGATATTTCCATAGATATCCACATTATCTTCTTGTAATGAATAATATCCAAATAAATTTTGGATGAAATTTTGAAAACCGTACGGTCGTTTCCGGAAAAACGCAGAAATTTTGTTGATTTTGAAACAATCATAACTTCAGTTTCCGAACTCCGTTTTGGACGATTTTTTTTTGAAATTGGATATTTTTCCGAGAGGAATTCAAATATCCAATTTGTTTCTACAAATTGTTCTCATAAAATATCATAATGGCATCTAATGTGCGCGTCTCTCTTTTTGTATCCTGAGATGCATGCATGATGCATACAATAGTGTCTGCATGTGACTCCTGAGATGCATGCCATATATCTTCCACATGAATTTCAAAAAATAAATCTGAAATGGAGTAGACATCATCTTCAATTAATGGAATACAAATTTCTATAGACACTTGTGTAGAAGGCTCTTCAAATTGAGATGATTTATCTTCCAATGGCTTTTCTACATTCTCTATCTTGTCAACATTTTGCATGCATTCTTCCTTATTCCAAAATAGAACCTCCAATCTGGTCCATAATTCATTTGAAGTTGATCCTTGTGATTCTTCATATACTTGATGGAAAAGTTCGGGAGAAACAAACATGTCGATACTTCCTATGGCCATATCTTGTCTATTGAGAAAGTCATTTTTCTCATCGACAAAATCAGGCTCTACTTCCATTGCAATGATTATTTGGTATAAGCCTTTGCATCTTAGCAGAAGCAAAATTTTTGGCTTCCATTCCAAATAGTTATGAGGCGTGAGTAGTATTTCCGGCGAATAATCCATCTTTTTGTTGTCTTCAATATTTTGTACCTGCAAAAAATGATTTGGTGTAGCTTTTGATTAGCAATCCATCGGCTCTGATACCATGTAAATGTGTTGAATCTACATAGAATAGATCTAGCTAGAAAATACTACACACATTTGCAGAGAGAAATTGAGAAAGAAGAAGAAAGTTAGAAAGAATGGAAGAATTCTCATTAACCGTATTCCACACTCAAAGAGTGAATAATTTACAATAGATATAGGCTACATAAGTAACTAATGAGCCATAGTGGTGGTCTAGATTGATCTGGACACACACCAACAGTTACAAGAGTGAACTGCCACCTAGTCCAGTCTCTCAGGTAGTTACGGGAGTGAACTACCACTTAGATGAGTTAACTAGTCAACTAGTCTTCCGTTAACTAACTGAACAAAGACTAGTGAGTTGGTGATGATCCCAATGTTGCATGGTGACAAAACCAATGCAACATCTAAACTCAACTCAACTAGTCAACACAC
>ML782463.1:708622-753934 GCA_009831015.1 Picea engelmannii | reverse complement strand
TATATATATATATATATATATATATATATATAGTTTTAAGGAAATGTTATCCTAACATTTCATAAAATCATAACCAACATATATCCATTCAGTTTAATTAAAATTTATGAACATATTCTAATTCACTTACGAACAACAACATAACACTGCAACAAATACATAAAATAAATTACCTCTTCCTGATGCTAACCCCGATCTCTGTTGGTCCAATGCTGAAGTTGAAACTGTTCCAAACACTGTCCAAAACTGAGTTTTCCTCCCTGCAAACTAGGAGCATCTTGTCCGGCTCCCTAGCTCTAGGATACCGTAAGGATATCCTGGCCCCCGTGCCCCAAACCCCAGCAACCCGGTGCCCCCTGCTTCTAATTCACCAAAAACCACCAAAATGAAACTCCTCCCACTAGAAAAATATCCCATAGCCCAAAATCACAGGCCAATATATGCCCCATAATTATTCCCCCAAAAATAATGAATCTCCCCCGTAAGACCCCTCCTCGTCATATCCCCCTTCATCGACTCTTCTCCCCCTTCATTAATTTTCTTATCTCCCCCTTTATTATCTTATCCCCTTCATTAATATCTTATCCCCTTCATTAATATCTTATCCCTATATTTAATATCTTATCCCCTTCATTAATATCTTATCCCTATATTTAATGTTTCTTCCCCCCCCGTATACGTAAGTCTTTAATAAATTAAATTATTAACCCCTTTAATTCTTTACTCAAATAATTAATGAGTCAATTAATAATTAATTAATCATTGACATATATGAACAAGTAATTAATAATAATTAATTAGTTAATATTATTAAGAAATAATTATTGTTTAACTAACATATTAGGACAATCAAATTATCAAATTAATTTTAATTAATAATCCCTATACATCTATTTGAGCAGGGTCGTTACAACACCGACACAATGTGTCTATGATAATGAGGTAGTTTTTAGCCATGTAAGGAATTTGTCATCACTCGTCTCGTGAACAGTTTGGAGGGAGATTTAGAGTCTGGAGATATATAATAATATATCCATACCATGGGTTAGACAAAGAGATGAGGAAAATATGCTCATTCGGAAACGAGTCTACCATTTCTCTTTCCTCATTCTCAACTGGGAACTCTGATATTAACTCAGTGAAGACCAAAGACTTCTTGGACTTCACGGATGCAAAATCCAAATCGAATTCTTGAAGAAAAACAATCAATTTTTTATGGTGGTGATAACGGTTGTCTTGTGTAACAAAATATAGTGTCGAAGTCATTGGATAGCATGAAAAGTTGTCGATGCAATATTTTCAACGTGCGAATACTTGATTTCACGACCCATCAATGCACAACTTAAATAATAGATGACGTGCTCCTGGAGCTCATCATCTTCCTGAACAAGAACCATGTCAATCATGGATTCAACTACTGCCAAATATAACAAGAAATCTCGATTGTAGTCTAGTAGATTGTTGGCGTAGGCCATTTTGGGGGGAAGTGCAGTAATTTATGAAGGTAGTTAGAAAATGGACCAGAAAAGGAGCACATGCTAGAAAACAGGCAAAAGTGACGCCAGGAAAATGAGGAAAGTCAAAGGAAGGAAGAAGGACACATATCGATGAGGAAAACAATTGGATTGTGGACTGGTCGCACGTAGGAAGTTAGAATGTGGAAAAATCTAATCCACTTAGGGTTAGTGGGTTAGGGTTTTGGTCATTATTGTAACGATTTTTGACTCATTTTTGTAATATAAAAAGATGGTATTGAAGTAGAGATTGGGAGAATGGAATGTTGAAATTTTTTAGAGATCTTAGAGTCTGTTTTGGAGATATTTTAAGTGAGATGAAATGCAATCAAGGGTAATGCTGCAAGTTGTGGAGCTTGATGCGACCTTGTCAGCCTCATGTGCACCTCATATGTAATGCATGCAACACTACAAACTGATGAAGAATAATAAAATGAATAATTCCATATATTTGTGGATGTAGTTTAGGGGGTGAACCACGATAAAACCACATGTCTCTATGTGGAATGGTTTTCTTATTTATTGTGCAATGGTTTATAATGAATGAATGGATCTGGTAGAAGTAAAATGTAGCACACACTAGAACAATTATGATATTTACTGCAAAATGAATCTTAAATGAATGTAATTGTTTATAGAATTGTATATCTGGTTATAATGTTGTGTTAGAATGATAGATCTAATGTATGTTGAGGTAGAAGAATGTATGACATTCCCACAAAAACCTCCCTTCCACGATTGCAGACATTTGAGTCATACAATCACCCATAATCCATGTCGGGTGAGACTTCATTGTGCACTTTGAGAACAATGTTGCTTTCTGGTCTCCATAAGGGACGATGGTTTGGGTGGTTTTGTTAGAAACCTAAAGTAGAACCCAGGTCAGCCCAAACAAATCCAACAAATGGTTTTGTTGTTGGTTGGAACCCAGACGAATAGTGTGGAAGGGACTTGTTGAGAAGGACAGTGAAGATAATGTAGTATTATAAGGGGATGTTCAGACCATGGAATCCAACTAAACAAGAGATTGAACGATGGTTGGAAACATAAGAGATCGAGTTTGTGCAAAAAGACAATAGAAGTTCCAAGTATACACTACAACAATATTTGGAAAGGTATGTATTTACTAATCTTCATGAAGCATTTTTCTGTGATTTTCCAAAATTGTTGCAGGAGTGGATATTGAGATTGAAGGATACTCACCCAAATAATCAGATAATACTAGTAGAGTGAACTATTAAGAATATCGTGCATCTAGAAAGAGTCAATAATAAATTCACGCACACAATCGATTTCTGGCTAGATGGCATTATTGTAGGATTCATCACTGAGTTTGTAGTCAATACTGCAAAATCATACACTATTGCAGAGCATGAGTTTTTGAAGGGTCCAAGAGGAAGGTATATTAAATCAGTGTATACGTCGATCAAAATTTTGTTGCATGATAAAGGTGTGATGACAATGGAGTCAGACAACTAAATAACTCTGCATGCATGGGGAGACTAGGGGAAGCACTAAGGACGATCTGAGATATGGAGAGGGATCTAGATAGAGGTAAGAAGAAGGAAGTAATGGACCCCATTAGGATGGATGAAGAATAGACCAAGGAAATAATGTACAGATCAGGAATGATGTGTAGAGGAAGACATTGCAATTATAAGATTAATATTAATAAGAGGGTGGTATCCAAGCAGGAAGGCTTGGAAAGTGATGAAGAAGAGGTAGAGGATCTCTGTGCTATGGGGAATATTGAGTAAATCATGCGTGCCACATGTGATAGAAAAATTAGAGGTCAAGGGTCCAATGCAGAAGAAGGCTCTGCATTCCAGATCAAAATTAGTGTGGAACCCACAACCCCATGTGTGCCCAAGACATCATAAAATAAAGAATCGTTGAGACAACCAACAATTAGTAGTAGTAAAAGGAGTTTAGTAGGGTGAGGGTCCAATGGAAATTCAAGTGGAAGTATGAATTCATCTAGCAGTAGTTAGTTATATACACCACACGGAGGAGATAGTACAACAAATTTCACAATGGTGGGAGTAGATCTGACTATTCGGTTACCAGAGTTTCATAGAGAAGGGTCGGAGGACCCAAAGAAGCATTTATTTATTTGTGAAAAGATTTGGGTAGCTAAACAGATCACGGATGAGGGTACAAAAGTGGTGCAGCTTGTAATCACATTTAGAGACCGTGCACTAGACTGGTATATGAGCCTCACAGTAAACATTCCACAAGGAGCACCTACAACCATTGCAGATGTAAAGAAGACACTAATCAATGAATTACAGTGACTGAGTTCAAAAGATCAGTATATGAATGAGATGATATAAATCAAACAGAAGCCAAGAGAGTGGGTTTGGGAAATCAACCAGAAGTTGAAGCGATTGAAAGGTAAGTTCAAATATACCATCACATACATGCAACATAGGCACACATTCATTAATTCATTATTTCCACATTTTAAATATCCATTGAGGCAATAGAAGTTCCAGAATTAGGTTGAGGCTTTGCAAGTAACCTTACAATTGGAAGAAAATAAATATAAACATATGAATCCAACTGTAGAAGAGGTGAGAGTGGCTCTCATGAATATGACATTTCAGTTGAATCAGAATGAAGGAAAGGAAAAGAGGGAAGTTGTCTAGTGTACATTATGCAGAACAGAAGGAAATAATAAAAATGAGTGCCCAAAATTTACGCAGTACTTGGGAGTAGGGCTAAATAATAATTTACCCAAAGGAGGACCATGGTTTGAAATATGTACAACACATGAACATGATCCCTACCATTGTCCCATGATGCAAAAGTACCAAACAATGCCTAAGAGTACATTCTGCAATTTCTGTAAGTCTGTAGAACATGAGGACAAGGATTGTTGAACTTTGGAAATGATGAAGGAAAGGACCTCATATGCTTATAAGATGTAGGTTGAACTAATGGCAGTTCCACCTATGCAATAGTGTAATAACACACAACATTTTACAGTGCCACTGCAGTATAATAATGTGTAGCAATATAATCAAGTACCACAATATAATACATCGCCCGCAGACAATCAAGGTAACAAAGGAGGATTCAAAGGAGGAGGTCGTGGATTTGAAAGAGGTAGAGCACCAGTATCCTAACAAAATTGTTAGTAACTTATACATTATTCAAGGGATTGTCTACTTCCACCCATGACATGCATGTATTATCGCACAACAGATCATGATACAAAAGATTGTCCTACACTTATGACAAGGATATAGGAAAAATGAAATCAGAACAATCATAATGTTCAATGGATTGCCACCGAAACTAGAAGTGATGGGAAGAAGATCAACATAGTTACTTGAGGAGGAACCAAAACAAGAATAGATGCAACAAATCAAAACCAGAACCAACACCAGTGGCTCAGAAAGAATACAACATCTAAACAACATTTTGATGCGTCCAAGGAAAAGGAGACATTCAATGAGGCTAGACAAGATATTTTTGCAGGATAATATTGCTTCTACTTTAGCTACAAGTTGGGAGATGATGTACCGGTATATTATATGCCTCATCTATTTGATCAGACCAACAAAGACCAGTCTTCAGAACAACTAAGTAATCTAAGAAACTTTCTAGTGTCTTGCTAAGTTATTGAATGATAAAACATTTCTACAAGTGTTGTAAAGTTTGTTTGAAAAGTGCAATTATGGAGAAGAGATAAAACTAGAATAGAAGATAGTAAATCAGGTCTGTAAGAAGACAAGAACAAATAGGGAGTTCAGACTGAATGCAAATATTGGATACTTTAACATGGGTGATATCATATTATATTTGGGGTTTGAAGTAAATGTTTTTCTTAAGAAGGTATGGGAATGCATGGGGGAACCTACACTGGGTTATTCCCCTATTCAGCTGAAACTAGAAAATCAACATAGAGTGGTATCAATTGGTGTATTAAAAGGCATACCAGTGGATTTAGATGGTGTGCGCACTATGGCATATTTTGAGGTGATTGATATAGTGGATAATACTACACCTTATCCAACATTATTGGGAATGGATTGGGAATTTGACAATCAAGTTATCATCAACTTGAAGACAAGGAAAAAGATTTTTGAATCAGGAGAGTACAGAGTTATAACACCCTTAGATACTTCATAATTTGGAATATATGTTGAACCTGTGACAGACAACTCTATTCCATAAGAGATAAACTAGTTTTATATAACTACCACGCGCGAGGAAGATTACATTAACCCAACATCAGATGGAATGATTAGTTGGAGAATAATTAGTTCGTGTGCTTCAGATTTTGACACATGACTGGAGAATTGGAAACAATGCTTACATGAGATATCTACCAAAAGATGTGCAAGAATGACGCGTGCACTAAGATGGATTGGATCAGAGGTAAGAGAACCTCCAACTTTTTATGGTCAAAATGATTTGGAAGAATTCTTAACAAATTTTGAGTTATATTTTTTGGATAGTAAAAGGTTATTAGTTTTATATATTGCATTGAAAGAAACACATGTACATTGGTGAGGTACTCACAAAGAGAAGATCCATGATTGGTATCAATGCAAGAGATTACTACGCATTATATTTGGTGCAAAACGAGAGAATACATATTTGGAGAAGTATGATGGTATATGAAAACCTAGAGAACATATAATTAGATGCATAAATCAATGGAGACTAGTACCACCATAGGAATGGCCACATCACTTCATCCATACATTAGAAGGCATCCCAAGAAACTAGTATACAGAATTGGAACTGCGCAGAGGAACTACAAATTGGGAAGATTTGCAATAGAACTTTATCATTACACTTGCATTTGAACATAAGCATCCAGTAATATATACAACACCAAAGTTGGTAAAAGAGAGGATCTTTGAAGAACGTAAAGTTGAAATTGTAACAACTTATCAGAATCAAAATCAACAGACAGTCAGACACTTGCTACAATGTTACCACGTTGCAAAATATGATCTAGCAGAAGAAGACCCTCCCGATATTCAAATAATAGAAATTAAAGGGGAAATAGAAGTTGAAGGTCCACAGTCAGACTTAGAAGAATTTTTTGCACCATTGAAGATTAAGAAAGTCAATATTGAAACAGAGGAGAATCCAAAAATTGCAAGTATTGGTGACTATTGGGATAATCATATAGTGGAAAGAATAACAGACTTGCTATGTGAGTATAGTGATCTATTTCCAGCAACATTTTCAGAGATGAAAGGGGTAGTAGGAGAAATTCAAGAAATGAATATTCCTCTACAACCAGATGCTAGACTAATAAGATAGAGACCCTATAGGGTGAATCCAATATATAAATATAAAGTTAAGGAAAATATTGATCAAATGTTAGAGGCTGGTATAATAGAACTTTTTGAAGAATTTGAGTGGATTATCCCTATGGTAGTTCAGGATAAGAAGCAAGGGGGAATAAAGATCTGTGTAGACTTGAGGAAGTTGAATTATGCTTGTTTTCATGATCCCTTCCCTACTCCATTTACAAATGAAGTATTGGATTATGTAGGAGGACAAGAATCATACTCATTTACTAATGGATTTCCAGGGTATCACGATATTGGATCTATATTAGCGGGAGAGGGAGGGAGACCACAATGAAATCATAGGTAAGCATGGCCCACCATAGATGCATGAATGAAGGGAGGACATGGCTAACGGTGATAGAAGCCTTAGTAGACGACTCGAAAGAAGGATTCACTGGGTGTTCACTGGGGTTCAAAAAGGTTGGGGCATGATGATACTACATTTACCACATAATGGGGTTCATATCAGTACACAGTGATGCCATTTGGATTGAATAATGCCTCGACTATTTTTTCAAGAGTAGTAGTAGCTACATTTAAGGATTTTATACATAAATTTTTGGAGGTTTATCTGGATGATTGGACAATATTTAGCTTATTGAAAGATCATGTTGAAGTTTTAAGATTGATGTTAGATAGGTGTAAACAGTGTTAAATTTCCTTGAATATTAAGAAATGCATATTCAACGCACTATTTGGAAATCTGCTAAGGCATGTGGTGTGTAAACAAGGTTTTATGGTTGATCCTGTGAAGATTGATGCCATTGTTAATTTTCCACCACCTAAGTCAGTGCATCAATTAAGAGATACACTTGGTCATATAGGATGTTATAGAAAGTTCATAAGAAGCTATGCATAGATTACTGTGCCCATGGAGAAATTATTAAAGAAGGATATCAAATTTCAATGGAATGAGGAATGCCAACAGATCTTGGACATATTGAAGGAGAAAATGGTGACAACGCCAATTTTGGTGTTTCCAGATTGGTCAAAAGAGTTCTATGTTCATTTGGATGCCTCTTCAATAACACTTGGAGAATTACTAACACAACCAGGAGAAGGTGATATATATCACCTAATAACATGTGCAAGTAGGAAACTCTCATATTAGGAGCAAAATTACAATACAACATAAATAGAAGGTTTGGCTATGGTATATGCACTGCAAAATTTGAGACACTATTTGTTAGGCCAACATTTTAAAATGTTCACAGATCACTCTGCTCTCAGATACCTAGTCAACAAGCCATTGTTGGGGGGGAGAATATGTAGATGGTTATTTTTATTTCAAGAGTTTGATTTTGAATTAGTTTTGAAACCTAGAATATTGAATGCACGGTCAGATCATATGTCTAGGATAACTAATGCAGAGGAACCAACCAATGTGGAGGACAATTTTCCTGATGCACAAATATTTTTAGTGCAAATTGTTGATGAATACTTTTCTGATATCATTGAAATTTTTGAGTGCAGGATTTGCCCCAAAAGAATATAATACTGTGCAGAAGAAGAATTTTGTGGTTATATCTACATATTACCAACTTATTGTAGGAGACTTGTATAAATTAGGTGTAGATAATATTATAAGGAGATGTGTCATGGAACATGAACGTCATATCATTTTAGCAGAAGCACATGAAGGAATAGTTGGAGGACATCATGAAGGAAAGGCTACTACGTAGAAGATATTTCGTGCATGACTATGGTGGCCAACTGTTTCTAAAGATGCAAAGGAGTATTGACAAAATTGTGATGTATGTCAGAAGGTAGGAAAGCCATCCATGAGGGATGAAATGCCACTAAGACCTTAGGTAACTCTTAAAGTGTTTGATAAATGGGCAACAAACTTTATAGGACCAATCAACCCACCAGCTAGAAGATTAGGAGAAATATACATTGTTACAACGATAGAATATTTAACCACATGGGATGAAGCACCAACAATAAAATATTGCAATGCACTTCCTGTTTGAATGAGTAATTACAAGATTTGGATGCCCTAGAATTCTGATGAGTGATCAAGGAACTCATTTTATCAATAGTACCATCCAAGCAATGATTGAATAATTTGGCATACATCATCAGAAGATCACTCCATACCATCCTAAGGATAATGGAATAGATGAAGCATTTAATAAGATATTGGAGAATGCCTTAACTAAAATTTGTAATGCGAACACGGATGACTGGGATATGAAGATACCAGAAGTATTATGGGCCTATAGAACTACATGAAAGAAACTCACAGGGAAAACACCTTTCATATTGGTGTATGGACAAGAAGCAATAGTCCCTTTGGAATATTTTATACCTAGTATGTGCATTGCAGCCATTACAAGCATGACAGAAAGAGGTGCAGCTCAAGAAAGATTGTATGAACTCATGGAACTAGAAGAAGAGATTATTATCGTTGGTTTCCATCAGGAAGTACCGAAATCAAAGGAAAACTCTTGGCATGATAGACACATTAAGAAAAAAAAATCAAGGAAGGAGATATGGTTCTTGTCTATGAAAATAAATATTTACAGGACCCAGGAAAATTCAGAATGCATTGGCTAGGGCCTTTTGAGATAAAGTATATCACAGATGGAGGTGTTGTGAAGTTATAGGTTTTAGTAGGTAAGGATATTTAAGGATTGGTGAATGACACTCGACTAAAACTATATAGGGACAATCAACCCAATAACCCTCATTAGTTGCAGCACATAAAAGTAAATTTGTACATAGTGTATACACTAGGAGTTAAAAGAGAAAAACAAGAAAAATCCAAAAATATGCGGCAAATAGAAAAGTGGTAGACAAGAATTTATACCATGCGCAACTTACAGTAACTGGTCTGGAAGAACAAGAATATATTTTGTGCCATAGAAAGGGGACCAAGCAAAAAACACAGCACACCGAGACAAAGAGTGATTGAAAAGAGGGAAATCGATCATCGAAAAAATGCAACGCGACAGAGCATTTATGACAGGACCTATAAAAGCAAGAAATTGTGCATGACAAGCCCCATTATTACTTTATGCAAATAAGATATAAGGAGAGAAAAATCAGTGCGAGCAGGTGAACCTGAAGCATTCAATGAAGATTCAGAGCAACTCTTTCAAGATCTAGTAGAATGGCGCCACCAAAGGTCAGAGCTCCCAACCAAATCGCAAGGCAGATATGGATATACCAGTGAAAACCACATAGAAAGAGACTTTACCAATGAAAAGGACAGTATTGCAGTCAACAGGCTAGTGCAAGAAGCTGAAGGCACATAAGGGTGTTCCCGAGCTTACAATCATGGAGGATTATGTAGAGTTAGTTGTAGTGAAAGTATAGTATCATGTCGTACATGCATGGTATGATGTTGAGAAGCAAAGGGAGGAGATAATTAAGAAGTTGATAGAGGTCAAGAATGCACTGGAATAATTACAACTTACTACAACCCAGTAGAAAGAGCAGGAGCAACCACAACAAACTGTGAAAGAAAGAATTGTTCCAGAATAGGAGACAGTACAAATTATAGCCATGGGGAGTGAAAAAATCTATATCACTCAAGGAATGGTGTAGGTTGATGAGGACACATTGCAGAAACCATTGAAGGACACCAATCATTTACACTTGGCACTACCCAAGGTCCCAACGAAGGCACTATACAAACTTCAAATTAGTGTCACACATGAAATTCAGTCGAGGGCCCATGCAGATGATAATATTTTACAATTGGATAGAAAAGTAAAGAATACATTGGATATGACACTTATCCAGGTGAAATTTGATAGGGAAGAAGCAAAGCAATGCATTGGAATAATATAGTAGCAGCTGGAAGAAGTCTTTAAAAGAATTCCTAATAGCACGCAGGAAGAGAACATAACAACAAAGGAGAATGTTTAGAAGATAGCGCGGGCTATGGAGACATATAGAAGCCACATTACATAGTTGACAGAACTCCTAACATCACCTATCACCTCAAAAGAAGTAATAACACAAAGGGAGCAGGAGGTTGCAGGTCATACATAGAGAATTGTGCAGATGATCCAGGAAATCACAGAGTTGTATAATAAGAGCACGCAGTTATGGAAAAATATGCAGGAGGATGAGAAACTGCAATAGTTATACCAAAAATAAGAAGGGTTAAATACTCCAGTACAAGAACTGAAGAAAAAGAAGAAATCGATGAACATTTTAGACAGGTTGAAGAGTGCGTTGGAATTGAATAATTTGTAGATAGAGATAAGGACTATACAAGAAGAAAAGCAATCAAGATAGGTGTAGTTGGAACTACTATAAGAAGGCACATAACAAATGTTGACATAGATTAACACAACGAAGGGTCAGATAGAACAACTTGGATTCAAGAGTGAATAATTGTTGATGAAGCATATTACTGTGTATATTGTGGAAACGGTAGAAGAAAAGAGCACGCAAGTAAAATCTATGGTTGAAGAAGTTTCAAGCAAGTTTCAGGCACTGGAGAAGTAAGTGCAGGAAGAAAACACTACCTGAGTGGCTCGAGACGAGCCACGGGTGAGTGTTTGGGTCCTGTTGGTAGAGGCCATTTTGGGGAAAAACACAGTAATTTATGAAGGCAGTTAGAAAATGGACTAGAAAAGGAGCGTGTGTCAGAAAACAAGGAAAAGTATCACCGAGAAATAAGGAAAGTCAAAGGAAGGAAGAAGGATGCGGATCGACGAGGAAAATGGTAAAACTGTGTGTCTATGTGTGGAATGGTTGTTCTATTTCTTGCAATAGTTTATGATGAATGAATGAATCTGGTAGAAGTAAAATGCAGTGTGCACTAGAACAATTATGATATTTACTACGCAATGAATCTTAAATTAATGTAATTGTTTACTAAATGGTATAGTTGATTATAATGTTGTGTAAGAATGATATATCTAATGTATGTTGAGGTAGAAGAATGTCCGACATCCCCACATCAACCTCCCTTCCCCGATTTCATACATCTGGTTCCTGCAGTCACCCATAAGCCATCTCCGGTGAGACTTCATTGTGCACTTTGTGTGCAGTATTGCCTTCTGGTCTCCATAAGGGTTGATGGTTTGTAGGGTTTTGTTGGAAACCTAAAGTAGCCCAAAAAAATCCAACAGGAACTCAACAAAGGAGTCAAAACCAAATATTTTTTTAACGCATCAAACGAAGGCAGTGCGGATTTGTCCCAATAAAATGGCACCCATTTCTTCAAAAGTCGTATTAACCCTTTCATGATGTTGGTATAGTTCAACACGAATCGTCGGAGGAAATTTTCCTTTCCCCACAGGCTCTGAAGTCATCTAATCGTACGCGAGGGAGGCTATTGAATTATTGCCTCAACCATGATCCCTTTCATCGAAACGATGAATCCAAGATGACCAGAGGTCATGCAAAATATACATGTGTGGATTCAGTCAAATCCAAAGGTGACAACATTGTTCAAAAACCAAGTGGATGTGTAAGAGATGTTGGGATATTTTTTTTGAATGAGCGGTAAGATCATCTAAGTATGCTTCCTCTATATGCTTCAAGTTGTGAAAAGAAAACATCATGTCCCATTGGAATGTAGCACCAACATTTTTAAGACCAAAGGGCATCTTTTTATAAGAGAAAGTTCCCTAGGGACATATAAAGGTTGTCTTGTGTTGGTCCTCCAGACGAATCTCAATCTAGTTGTAACCGGAAAAACCATCCATAAACAAAAAGATTTCACTCCCCGTGCACTCATCTAAGATCTGGTCGATGAATGGCGTTGAAAATTTATCCTTGGAAAATTCCTTATTTAAGTCCCATAAATCCATTTATACGCGAATTGTACCATGCATTTTATAAACAGGAACTGGGTTGGAGACCCATCCCATCAAAGGCATAGGGTAGATGAAGCTCGCATCAAGTAGCTTTTCCACTTCTGCTTTGATTGTTTCCTCCCTCCTAGGGTTTACATGTCTCAACTTTTATCGAATCAACTTTGTGTTTTGGTAGGTTCAAATTTTGTGTTGAACTATCTGAGGATCGATGCCAAGCATTTCCTCGTAAGACCATGCAAACACGTCTCGAAATTCCTTAAAAAGTGTCGTATACTGAACAATCTCGTCTTGTGAGCATTTTTCTTTGGTGAAGAGGTTTTTGATGACGGTAGGATTCCTAGAGATTTTGATCAAGATCGCCTTCGATATATTAGCCATATTTCCTTTGGTGTAGACACGATGTCTAACCAAGGGATTGACTGTCCTATCAACAATTCTAATGATAGCTAACTTAAACTCTTAATTCTCTATGCAACCAAGTTCAAGCAAGAAATATGATATGTGATGCATACCCCCCCATGGATTTTCAACTCTGACCATTGCCTCAATAATAACTTCATCCAATGGCAAGACAATGTATAAACAATCTTGGGAGCTTGAATAATTTTGAGCCCAAATAGGCTAAAACAAAATATCGTAATCCTTTGTGACCGAGGGAGTTTGATCTAGGTCTATTGTGTCCCATTGAATGACTTGATAAGATACTTCAAGATTTCAGATAGGAAATATGATATGTGATGCATATCCCCCCATGGCCTTTCAGCTCCGACCATTTCCTCAATAATAACTTCATACGATGGCAAGAAAATGTCTAAATAGTCTTGGGAGCTTGAAGAGTTTTGAGCCCAAATAGGCTCATAAAAAATATCATACTCCTTTGTGACCAAGGGAGTTTGATCTAGGTCTGTCGTGGCCCATTGAATGACTTGATAAGATACTTCAGCTACAGACAAAGGTTCTGCCATACTGGCATGGAATCGACCTTCAATCAAATTAGGTGGCAAGGGTAGTGTCAATGGATCATGCGTATACGACATTATAAACAAAGCGACCCTATAAATGGAAGTCCTAGAACCCAATTTGTGGAAGCTGACTGGAGTGGCCCGAACATATGAAATCGGTATAGAAGAATCAAAATATCCCATAAACGAAGGATATATTCCACAACTGATACTCTCAGTTGTCATCTGAAAGTTTTTGATCCAAGGGATGGTGGTCCTGGGGCTTACTTCCGCATCATAAAGTTTGGACGTTACTTGATCAATGGTTACAATTATTCCCTCATGGGGAAAACATATAATCCAAAATATTGTCGAGATGACATCTATCATAGCATATGTCTGTAACACCCCAGGTTTTGAACCCCAATTTTAAATAATGTATTGTTACAATGTTGAGAGGCTTGAGTGCCCAAACATTTATTAACGAGCCAGTATGCCCAAGAAATGTAATGTTTTGATCATTATTAATAATAAACACATCATTTTTGCTAGACAGACAAAGAATAGAGTTGTAGGGGGCTATGATTCCACAAGAGAGGGGGCTTGAGGGGCTAAGTGTTTATTCCTATTCTAATTACCCTTTTTGTCTAAGGGAGGGGGATCGGTTATGTGAGCTTCTTGGGGAAGGTAAGGAGGTTATTGATTCCCCACGAAGTTACTTAAACCCACCTTTGGTATGATGGGGGGGTTTGAATGATGGCTTGCTTGCTGATTTCCTGTACGTTCATTCATTTCCCTCATGCACTTTCATGCACCCCCTTACCCATTCATTGATCCATCCTCATCCGCGTCTCGGCTTGGGAAAGGGAACCAAACTGCTGAAGAATTAGCCACGATATGGTGGGTTGTAGTGGTCATTGGTGTGATCCAGTCGTGACCTGAGGTCTGGATGTCTGAGATGCGTTGGCCTGTGCCTAATTTTTCTCACAACTGCGAGTCCTGAGAGTTCCAGCATTGAGATTCTGGACCAGCTGTGTTGGAGGCCTAGAAAATAAAGGAGAAGGATTGCATGAGGGACTGTGTGGCAGAGAATGGTGGAGGTCCATTCTCTTGGGAGGTACAGGCTGGGTAGAAAAGAGTTGGGTACTTGGATTGTTGTGGGTGTTGGGAAACTTGTGAGAGCTTGAGAGTTGACTGGTTTGGGAACCCAAGTACACTCTGGAACCATCCTTGTGGATTCATAGCCCTAGCTTAGGGGTGACACTGCTGTTGAGATTTGGAGCAGTGGTGTCTACGGTTGGGTAGAACGTCCTTGGTCTACAGCCAGTTGGTGTCACCTTTTTATAAATATAAGTGCTCTCTGTTGTGATATTATTACATGTATATGAATGTATTTCCGTTGTATATTTAATTATCGTTTAATTGAATCTTTAGAATATGCATGATTATTGGATATTGATGTGCATGTCGCTAAATATTGTATCTTATGCGTTCTTATTAATGAAAAAAGGTATAGATAAGAGAAATAAGTCTAAGGGTGGGATTAAAGGTAGCATGCCCTGACTTGTGGGTGGGTGGGGATGTTACATAATTGTTACACATAAAAAATACTCACTTTGATAGTGTCGCAAGTGTGGTCATTATAAAGGTCGCAAGTGTCGCATTTTACTCACAAGTGTCGCAAATGTCAAGGAAGCATACTGCCATAATGCCTATGTTGTGCCTATAATGACGTGAGAAGGACACTTGAAACACCTCAAACATCTGATTTGGAAGAAGAGAAATGAGTCAACAAGCTTATGAATCTTTTTCCATCTGAAAGCACCTAAAAAACTGAGTTTTTGGAGGGGAGCACTCCCCTATACCTCTCTCAGGAGTGTTGGCGCTCCCCTATACACTATCTGGGAGAGTTATAGCACTGCATCAGCCCTTTTGTAGGAGTGCTCTTACCCTCAGGAGTTTTGGCGCTCCCCTATACACTACTAGGGAACGTTATAATGCTCTGAGTGCCCTTTTAGGGGAGCGCTACCTATTCTGGGCAACAGTTGATTTGTTAAGAAGAATGGGGAAGGATATTTTCATTCTTAGAAGGCAGTTGAATTCGAATCCTCAATCAAGCCATGATATTAGGGAAGATCCCTAACTGAAGGAGGAAAATACTCAACTCACCCCAAAGATATCTCAAGTTGTTGAGCCTATCCAAGGCTATATAAGCAAGCTTTCTCATGGTGAAAGGGGACTGGAAAAGGAGAGAATCACACCAAACTTATGATCTTATAAGTGGTGCTGGAACATAGATGATTTGGAGGAAATAGACCTATTATCTCATAGGGAGAAATCAGTGAAGCTATCATCATTCAGATCGTGTTTCTTTTGAGCAAGGGGTAGACAAGGAGGACTTGACGAAACTGCTACAATCCATCTACGGCTGTAAGCAATGTTTTATCCTCATTAATATAATTTGCTTGGCCTGTTTATTTCTAATTCATGTTAAATCTCACATGAATTTGTCTCTTTAGTAGATAGACCTATTTCAGACTAATATTGATAGAGAAGGAAGTAGTCGTACTTTGTTTGTCTACAAGGCTTATCGAGGAGCGAAAGATTGGAGCTCAATTCAGAGCGTGCAGGGACAAACACCGGTAAAAGGTACTTATTTTCTCCTTCCTCCTCACACACTAGTCCACCTAGATCTAAAAGGAAGTCAATGACCATGATAAGCACTTTCTGTCTTAGAGTTAAGAGTCTAGCTCTTTGAGGAGGTCTACCTGTCCGCAGGGAGATTTCCCTTCAACAGAAACTAGCGACTCCACTGGGGAAAATCGAATCAAAAGTTTGGGTTTTGATTTTTCCTCATAGACCTTGTTTTACCCTTTGTTGTTTTCAGACCTTGTTCACCCCTTCATATCTGATTGCACTTGTTGATTGACACTTTACCCCATCACACTCAGCTTGACTGTCAAAATTTGATCAAAATTTTGGGTTTTTGGACATTTTTATGAGTTTTTTTAGCCTGGCGCCCCTGTGCCCGTGTTAGTAGAGTGCCAACACTCCTTGGAAGTGTTAGACAGAGCTTTATAATGCGCTGGTGGCCCTTACACCAAAGCACCAACCCCGTTTTTCTCAAAATCTCTTCAAAAATTCCATTGTTTGGAGGTCCAGACCTTGTTTCTTCACTTGTTGAGCTACTTGGTGACTCAATGATTCTTCCTTTGACCTTTGGCATGCTTCCTCCTGAGAAGTAAACACCTTGTTGTTCAGATTTTATGCCCTTCTTCCTTATTTTTGAGTTTTTGCTGTTGAGAGGTTGAAATCAATCCCCTGCTTTCTTCTCTCCTATCCGACTTAGTGGGAACTCTAGTGAAGGACATTAGAAGTCTGTGACTCTTCTCATTTGGTTCTTTGACGTCATCTGATCCAATTTCTTTCTCCTTCCTTTTGCGTTTTTTATTTTCTTTCTCTTGTTTGATTGCAAAAGGGTGTGTTGTTTGTGCGAAATCTGCATATTCTTGTTTGAATCTCCTTGATCTGAAAGGGTAGTTGGCAGGAGAAATTTTTCATTGAATTGATTATCATTCGCATATGATGACGATGACGCTCCTACATACCCCGCAGGGTCTCTGCGCCTGACCTCCCGGTCTTTAAGGATCACTCAGTGTTCCCTTCTGAACCGAAGCGGCTCTTTGGACTCCCAAGGGAATCCCTGTGAAAAACCCGATCCACAGGTCCTTTCTTCACCCACACGGCCTTCTGCACATGACCACGCTCTTTCCATGATCTTAATTTCAGGTTTCAGGGTTTTGTGATCCCTGACGTCAAGAGTTCCTGTCCTCTTGAATCCCCGATCTCCGATGAGAAATTTCACCGATACGCACCCTTTACACATTATCCCTCCTGGATATGCTCGGGTCCATGTGACCGCTAATTCATAAGACCGCAGCCTTATCCTTCTTTCGGGGTTTTGGACTTCAAAATCTCGATGTGCTCCAACTCCCATTAGCCCTCCAGGCTAAGCTCGTGGTCCACATGACCTCCCCCTATATGACCGCAGTCATACCTCCTCATCGGGGTTTCAAACTTTTCAATGTCGAGATGCACTCGTCCTCAGGATTCGTGATATCCCGATATGACGTCAACTTCCTCTAGTCCCCTGGGCTAGACCTTTTGGGTCCATACGAACTCCCTCTATATGACCGCAGTCATACCACCTATCGGGGCTTCGGGGTTTCAAATGCTGAAAAACATTTGCCCATGGGATTGCCGATCCCTTGAATCCCAATTCTCCGATATGCTACCAGCTGGCCCCACGATGGCTCTTTCCTCCTTATCGGGGTTTCGGACTTCGCGATTCCGAAATGCACAAACCTCTTGCTATCAGGATTCCCGATGATCGAAATTCCAATAGACGACTTCCTTTCGGGACTTTCCTTGATGGCTTCAATTGCTGCCACGCGTCCCAAGAATGGACGGTTCAAATTCCTCCTTGCGGTTTTGAGACTTCTGATGTCCCGACTTTCACGACCTCAGGAACTCTGATTTCCCGAGTGCCGATATCCCGATGTCTAGTGCCTGGATCTTCGGAATGGACGATCATGTGACACGTGTCCTCTCTCTGAAGGATGGACCAGATTTGTGTCGGGGTTTTCAAAGTGGACTTACCCAATCTCCTGTCCACGGGAATGTCGATATCCCGACTCCCGATGCCTCGATCTCCGCCACATGTCTCCACTAACGGACGGTCCAGATCAGTTTCGAGTAATTTCCCATGAAAATTCCCGATCTTCTGTTCTCGTGACTCCCGATTTCATGAACAACGATATCCCGATGACAGTCGGGACTTCTGCCTGGCGTGAGAAGGGTTAAACCCCGTGCACCTCCTGTCCGATCTGACGGCTGACGGGATTTCTGAATGAGATCCAATGGCTCTCGATCTCTCCCTTCTGTAGGCTTCTCCTGAGCTCCTCTTGGATGTAGAAACCTTCAACGGTCCATATTTCTTCGGCCGATCCGACGGCTATTGTTTCTCCCTCCTGAGCTTCTGCGCACTTTCTTCCTACACTTGGAAGAATTTCTAGTTCTCAAAGGCCTCAACCTTTGTCCTCCTTTCTTCTCTGCGAGCACCTTTAACTGAGTTCTCGCCTGCGTATGAAAACTTTGTTCCCCTTGAGCTTCTGGGAACTCTGAACTACTCCAAAGAGTTATTCAACCTCTGCACTCCTTGCAGCTACACTCTGTGCCTGAAAGCACTTGTCCCTCCTGAGCTTATGTGCCCAAATACTCAAGGGACTCTATGACTCCTACGCCTCTGCAGGGTCTTCACGCAGCCAAAGTGCTATCTCTCCTGAGCTTCTCAACCACTCAGACCCCTAAGGGATTTTGTCTTTCTTCCCTTCTCCCTCAGATGGAGAAATATGGATGCCCTCCTGGATATACTTTTGCTCAAGAAACTTTTTGCTGAGTCTGCAGGGTGTTCGGAAACCCTGTGAAGATCCCTCTGTGGATTCTTCTCTCAATTACAGAACTCAAAGAGTTCTCTTCTCTTCTGTGTCTGTCTACACACTGACTCACATACCCTCCTGGCAGAGTATCTTCTCACAGAACATCCAACAGTTTTGTCCTTCTGTGCACCTACGCACCCGCTCAATGCTCTCCTGGCAAAGCTCCCAGAATCCTCAGTGATTCTGTTTCTTCCTGAACTCATAGCAGATTTCTTTCTCTGTGCACTCCTTGCACTGGCTCAATGCCCACCCGGTAGAGCTTCACAGAATCCTCATTGATTCTGGCTTCTGTCTGAACTCACAACAGAGTTCCTCCAACTGTGCCTATTCTCAATGCCAACTTGGCAGAGCTTTACAAAACTCACAGCTAAGTTATGTCTGCAACTGTGTCTCTCATACACAGCCTTGCCTCCAAGGTATTCAACAACCTTGAGGTCTTCTCCTGAGTTGTTGATTCCAGTTCTTGTGCCGCAACAAGTCTTTTTATGAACCCACAGTATTCAGAAGTGAAACCTCTATGCACGGATTATCAGAACCCGCAGCGTTCTGTCACACCCTCCTGGCGTGAAGCCTCAAAGACCTTCAACCCTGGAAATCAAGAACTCCTGCAAATGCCTAACATACATCTACAACATACATTCATATCATAAAATAGAACACTCACAGACATCCATTCAACACAGAATATTGCAGGAAAAGTTGCTCTTTGTATTAAATATGGAAAATGCCTATATTTACAATGTGTTCCTGAGCACGACCTGTAACAAGGTCTCAAATATTCTCTTCTGCTCTCTACACGCAGACTCTCACACAACTCAACTTACTCCAAATGAGATCCTAAGTCTCTTTTACCTGAGAGGGCTCTTAGAGCTCTTCCCTCCAATCTACCTACCCTATTCAATTTCATTGAATGGGCTGTCTAGTCCAGCATCTGGATCTAGATCTAATCCATACAAACATTAAAGGCCGATCTTATCTATAGCCTGGACAAAGGCATGGCTCTACAACTCACCATCTTAGACATTTAATTACATTGAATTCATATTTCAAATGAAGTTGCGCCTCTCTTCAACACGCGATTTGAATTTGATGACGGGGTTGGCTGGCTGGCTGGATGACGTAGAGAGATGCTCCTGCATCATACTCCTCAGCTGCAAAATTCATGAGCTCCTGCTCATGAGCTTCCCATCTCAGCTGTTGAAATCCCCCCTGGATCCCAAATCATTCTCTGGAGTTGTTCATCCGCTCCATCCTGTTGTTGTTGTTGATTCTGCGCTGCTGCTTCTATTGCTTCCTTCCTTCTGCTCAACTACTCCTCGCTGGCAGTCTCTACTGACCTCAACATTAGCCTTCTGATCTCCTCGATCATTGCATCCATCTGCTCTAGTGGCTGGTCCTATTTTTGCAGTCTCCCCAGCTGCAAAAATTTTCTGCAATTGGGTAGATCATCATGATCTCCCATGCCTTCTTCTTCATCTTCATCTGTGGCCTCAAGTTGCCACTCTGCTGTAGACCTCTGTTCTGCAGTCTCCCTTCGACTGAATTTTTGTTCAGTCACCTTCTCTGACAGCTCAACTTCTGTCAGTTCTCTTGTTGGTTCTGGATTGTTTAGCCAATCCTCCAGCATCTCTAGCTCCATCTCCCATGGAGTGAGAACTCTATCTTCTGTTTTCAGCTTCAGTGCTACAGCTTCTTTCTTTTCAACTCCCTGACCAAAATCATTGAGCCATTCCTCAGAACGTTCATTCTCCTCTACATTTGCTTCTGCTTGGGCAGCTTCCAAAGTCTGCTCCAATCCCTCTTCCTTCCTGACAGTCATAGTTGATTGTTCTGCTGTTGTTGTTGCACCATCTGCAACACAGAATTCTGCCTCCTCCTGGGCAAATGGTAGGAATACTCCAATTCCCCCAATCATCAGAATATTATCCTAGTCTTCCTCCTTGGTCAGCTGCACCTCCTGATCCAAACTCACCTCTGAGATTATCTGCCCTGTCAGCTACTCGGGCTGATCAAAACTCACCTGCTCATCCCTTCCCATCTGGCAATATGGGATGTCTCTACTGCCCTCCTAGCAGTCCATGGAATCAACTAATTCCATCTTTGTTCCCTTGCCCACCTGGCAAACTGGAAACCTTTCTCTACCCTCTTGGCAGTCTGTGAGATCCTGCAATGACCTCAATCCATTGCCCTCCTGGCAATGTGAAATTTCTCGACTGTCCTCCTGACAGTCTCTGAGATCTCCCAGTGATCTCAACTCGTTTCCCACCTGGAAATATGGAATTTCCTCTCTGCCCTCCTGACAGTGCTTGAGATCTTCAAATGATCCCATTTCACTGAGATCTCTCCTAGTCTCCGGTTCACACACCTGAACCATTTCCTCTTCCTCTGTGGTCTTGAGGTTTTCAACATACCTCAACCATCTTTTTAATAGCCTGCTCTACCCTCTGACCATCAACTCCTTGACTGGCCATTTTTCCTTCGGCTTCCTCGAGGGCCATTCGCGCATCCATATCGACCTCTTATCCTGCCGCATCTTCAATTCGATCTTTTCTATGTCTGCCTTTAATTCATAGAGCTCTTTATCCATTTCTGCAAGCTTTTCTGCCTTGCTCTTCCTCCCAGCATGCCTATGGTCTTCAGTAACCATGGTGTTGTCTCTGTCTGCTTTCCTAGCAAACCTGTTGTTGTCACTCTGCACCAAGAGTGTTACCAGCTTCATTCTCCTACAGTCTCCCTGATTTCCTTCTTGATTGCTGCCTACCTGCAAACAATCGCCATAGAGTCTCTAGCGCTCTGTCTTCTTTATCTTCTCCCTCTGCCTGAAATATACAAACAAAGTTCTAGCTCTGATACCACTTGATGTGTATCAGAGTGCGCTTTATCTCTTGCCTCTTGCCTGAAATATACAGATAAGAATCAGGATTTGATACCACTTGATGGCGACGACGCTCCTACATGCCCCGCAAGGTCTCTGCGCCTGACCTCCTAGTCTTTAAGGATCGCTCAGTGTTCCCTTTTGAGCCGAAGCGGCTCTTTGGACTCCCAAGGGAATCCCTGTGAAAAACCCGATCCATAGGTCCTTTCTTCACCCGCACGGCCTTCTGCACATGACCACGCTCTTTCCCTGATCTTAATTTCAGGTTTCGGGGTTTCGTGATCCCCGATGTCAAGAGTTCCTGTCCTCTTGAATCCCCGATCTCCGATGAGAAATTTCACCGATACACGCCCTTTACACGTTATCCCTCCTGGCTATGCTCAGGTCCATGTGACCGCTAATTCATAAGACCGCAGCCTTATCCTTCTTTTGGGGTTTTGGACTTCAAAATCCCGATGTGATCCAACTCTCGTTAGCCCTCCAAGCTAAGCTCGTGGTCCACGTGACCTCCCCCTATATGACCGCAGTCATACCTCCTCATCGGGGTTTCAGAATTTTCAATGTCGAGATGCACTCGTCCTCAGTATTTGCGATATCCCGATATGACGTCAACTTCCGCTAGTCCCCTAGGCTAGACCTTTTGGGTCCATACGACCTCCCTCTATATGACCGCAGTCATACCACCTATCGGGGCTTCGGGGTTTCAAATGATAAAAAACATTTGCCCACGGGATTGCCAATCCGTCGAATCCCAATTCTCCGATATGCTGCCAGCTGGCCCCACGATGGCTCCTTCCTCCTTGTCGGGGTTTCAGACTTCGCGATTCCGAAATGCCCAAACCTCTTACTATCAGGATTCCTGATGATCAAAATTCTGATAGACGACTTCCTGTTGGGACTTTCCCCGATGGCTCCGATTGCTGCCACGTGTCCCAAGAATGGAGGGTTCAAATTCCTCCTCGCAGTTTCGAGACTTCTGGTGTCCCGACTTTCACGACCTCAAGAACTCCGATTTCTCGAGTGTCGATATCCCGATGTCTAGTGCCCGGATCTTCGGAATGGACGATCACGTGACACGCGTCCTCTCTCTGATGGACGGCCCAGATTTGTGTCAGGGTTTTCAAAGTGGACTTACCCGATCTCCTGTCCACAGGAATGTTGATATCCCGACTCCTGATGCCTCGATCTCCGCCACGTGTCTCCACTAATGGACGGTCCAGATCAGTTCCGGGTAATTTCCCATGAAAATTCCCGATCTTCTGTTCTCGTGACTCCCGATTTCACGAACGTCGATATCCCGATGACGGTTGAGACTTCTGCCTGGCGTGAGAAGGGTTAAGCCCCATGCACCTCCTATCCGATCTGACGACTGATGGGATTTCTGAATGAGATCCAATGACTCTCGATCTCTCCCTTCTGTAGGCTTCTCCTGAGCTCCTCCTAGATGTAGAAACCTTCAACGGTCTAGATTTCTTCGGCCAATCCGACGGCTTTCGTTGCTCCCTTCTGAGCTTCTGTGCACTTTCTTCCTGCACTTGGAATAATTTCTAGTTCTCAAAGGCCTCAACCTTTGTCCTCCTTTCTTCTCTGCGAGCTCCTTTACCTGAGTTCTCGCCTGCATATGAAAACGTTGTTCCCCCTGAGCTTCTGGGAACTCTGAACTCCTCCAAAGAGTTCTTCAACCTCTGCACTCCTTGTAGCTACGCTCTGTGCCTGAAAGCACTCGTCCCTCCTGAGCTTCTGTGCCCGAATCCTCAAGGGACTCTATGACTCCTACGCCTCTGCAGGGTCTTCACGCAGCCAAATTGCTATCTCTCCTGAGCTTCTCAACCACTCAGACCCCTAAGGGATTTTGTCTTTCTTCCCTTCTCCCTCAGATGGAGAAATATGGATGCCCTCCTGGCTATCCTTCTGCTCAAGCAACTTTTTGCTGAGTCTGCAGGGTGTTCAGCAACCCTGTGAAGATCCCTCTGTGGATTCTTCCCTCAATTACAGAACTCAAAGAGTTCTCTTCTCTTCTGTGCCTGTCTGCACACTTAGTCAAATGCCCTCCTGGCAGAGTATCTTCTCACAGAACATCCAACAGTTATGTCCTCCTGTGCACCTATGCACCCGCTCAATGCTCTCCTGGCAGAGCTCCCAGAATCCTCAGTGATTATGTTTCTTTCTGAACTCACAACAGAGTTCTTCCTATGTGCACTCCTTGCACTGGCTCAATGCCCACCTGGCAGAGCTTCACAAAATCCTCAGTGATTCTGGCTTCTGTCTGAACTCACAACAGAGTTCCTCCAACTGCACCTTGTGCATGTGCTCAATACCAACTTGGCAGAGCTTTACAGAACTCACAGCTAAGTTCTGTCTACAACTGTGTCTCTCATACACAGCCTTGCCTCCAAGGTATTCAACAACCTTGAGGTCTTCTCCTGTGTTGTTGATTCCAGTTCTTGTGCCGCAACACGTCTTTGTCTGAACCCGCAGTATTCAGAAGTGCAACCTCTGTGCGCAGATTATCAGAACCCCCAGCGTTCTGTCACACCCTCCTGGCGTGAAGCCTCAAAGACCTTCAACCCTGGAAATCAAGAACTCCTGCAAATGCCTAACATACATATACAACATACATTCATATCATAAAATAGAACAGTCACAGACATCCATTCAACACAGAATATTGCAGGAAAAGCTGCTCTTTGTATTAAATATGGAAAATATTGGTATTTACAATGTGTTCCTGAGCACGGCCTGTAACAAGGTCTCGGATCTTCTCTTTTGCTCTCTACACACAGACTCTCACACAACTCAACTTACTCCAAATGAGATCCTAAGTCTCTTTTACCTGAGGGGGCTCTTAGAGCTCTTCCCTCCAATCTACCTACCCTATTCAATTTCATTGAATGGGCTATCTAGTCCAGCATCTAGATCTCATCCATACAAACATTAAAGTCCGATCTTATCTACAGCCTGCACAAAGGCACGGATCTACAACTCACCAGCTTAGACATTTAATTACATTGAATTCATATTTCAAATGAGGTTGTGCCTCTCTTCAACACGCGATTTGAATTCGCTGACGTGGCTGGCTGGTTGGCTGGATGACGTGGATAGATGGTCCTGCATCAACATACAAATGACAAAAGTACATATTAGTGATTAGTTTGCATATTAGTTTTCATTTCTGAAATGTTGTAGCATCATATTGGATTTGATTGAGAACAAAATTGATTGAGGGCATTCCTTATCAAGTGTCTGATAGTGAAAACGACTCTTCCTCTTTCCCTTAAATAGGTATTCATTGAAAAGAAATGATTGCTTATCATATTTCATGCATATTTTTGGGAATTGAGTCATCATTCCATCAGTTTCACTTTCGTACACCCTCCGAGTAAACAAAATCCATTAAAATCAATGCTTAACTAAAATTTATCAGACTTTTTACATCTTTGTTAGCAAACCTACATTAGTTTAAGGTGTAGATATTTGGAATAGGTTGAAAGGATAACTTTCCAAAGCTATCAAAAAAACTTAGTATCTTGCGGTAGGGAGAGTCAAATCCAATTGTCATATTGGCTTGCTGGGATTCCCCTCTCACACAGGGGTTACGCACGAGGTTGCATTTGGGTGAGTTACGGAGATTATCCCTCCATGGTTCAACTATTTGTAGTGGTTGGATCGTATATTGGGGGTCAATGGAAGGTATACCCACGATTATGTGTGGGAGCCTTTCAAGTTGATTTCAGACTTGTTATCCTGCCCATATGTTTCGACTGGACTATTGACTGTACCCGCCCAGGGGCTGACTACGAGTTGGTGACCTTAGTAGCCACAATCTTTAGGGTCTCACACAAGGTGACGGTGAAGGGAAGTCTCACTGTACCTGGAATAGACGTTGGTCAAACTCACTCAGGCTCCTTGGAGGGTAAATCCACAATTACTGCGTGGAAGCTTGCACCAAGGTGTAAGTCCGTTAAGCAGGTCGCCAACGTAATTGATCCACTCACTCTATCCCCGCCCCTTCCTATTTTGATCTCGCGACGTTGGATTTCATCACCAACTAGTGGTTTCATCGTAGGAAGGTTTGTTTGATTGATTGCTTCTTATATTCCTAGCGTGTGTTGTTTGTTTTACTTAGTGGACCTTAGGTCGAGTCAGTGATAATGGCATCGAATCCTGGGAGTACCAATGGAGGAACCCCTTTTCCTGGGGAACCTTATACCTTTCCTTCATTTGGAAACTTTGGTCCTCCATATGTTGCCACACTGAGTCTTCCAGCACTCACTATTGGATTACCAGTTTGGTTTTTCCCCACTCCGGTGATCCCGAATCCTCCCAATGTTTCAACTGCACCTAATACTTTAGATGTCGGTACACCACCCACACATCAACCTCACGTTGACTTTTCACCTTATTCTCCCATTAAGTCTCCTTCCATTTCTCCTTCTTTGCCTAGTGAAAGCTCTAAAGCAAGTAGCCAGGTTGATCAGAAGAAGAAGAAACGGAAAGAGAAGAAGAAGAAGAACCCGAAAAGGACAAAATCCCCAACAACATCAGATATTGGCTCTAAGAAACCAATTACTGTTAATAGTATTGGGAGTGTTGATGAGGTCAACAAGATTAAAATGAAGAATCCAAAACCCAAGTTCCCTTGCAGCCTTTGTAAGGGTGACCACTTTCTGAGGGATTGCCCCGGTCTTACCCAGGTCTTAGAAATGTGGTCCTCCACGTCATCAGCCTCTGTCAGTCATGTCGATGATACCCCATCAACTAGTGATGATAAAGTTGGTAAGAAGAAGCAAACTGTCAAGTTCCCTTGCATGTTATGTAAAGGTAATCATTACTCTCACCTTTGTCCTTGCATGGATGAGGCTTCTTCTCTTTTGGAAAAACTTCAACTTCCAAAAGGTTATCGTAAGCTTTCCCCCGACCCATCATTAGTTGATGGACTGGTCAATCCAGTTCCATCCTCGGTCAATCTGGTTGATCAGGTGGTCAATCTAGTTTCCTCCTTGATTGAACCACTAACCCAAGTAGTTGATCCAGTTCCGTCATTGATCAGCCCCGCTCTTCATCAAAAGAGTGACACCCAAGTGGTCGATCCAGTTTCACCATCGGTCGATCCCATTCCTCCATTGAGGAATGTCAAAGTGACTGATCTAGTCCCTTCCTTGGTCAGTCCCACTCTTCCTCTGAAGAGTGCCAAAGTGATCGAGCCAGTTTCGCCATCGGTCAATCCCATTCCTCCGTTGAGGAATGTCAAAGTGACTGATATAGTCCCTTCCTCGGTCAGTCCCACTCTTCCTCTGAAGAGTGCTAAAGTGGTCTATCCAAGTCCACCATTGGTTGATCTGATCCAATCATCGGTCGATCCTACTCTCCTTCTAGAGAGTAAACCAGATATTGCCCATGTTTTTCTCGTTAATATAGACTCTACCGTACCGGGGGGCATTCCTCCTTCTCCTGCGAAACCCCCTCCAAGTAATGAGGCCATCCTTTTTTATTGGAGTGTGCTAACTAGACCTCGTCTTCCCTCTCACATTCCTTTCCAGATTATAGTACAGGTTCATGGTCGGGACGTTCCTCAAACGCTGATAGATGAAGGTGTGTCTGTTAGTATTTTGTCTTCTATTGCTTGGTACACTTTGGGTTGTCCGCAGCTTGCACCGGTTACACAGTGTTGGTTGTGGAGCCTGATTATCTTCTTGATTCAGAGGTCCTTGCTTTCAGCCGTGTTTATACCCCATGAAGTATTTACACCCCAGAAGTATGTACACTCTTCCATGCGGGGGAGTGCAGAGGGATCTGGACCGTTCATTATAAGGTCGCAGATCTAACAGTAGAGATTATGTTAGGGTTTTTTTCCATAGAAGGAAACCCTCTTTTATGAGGGAAATGTATTGCGGCTATGGTTGATGGAAAATGTTGTATTCTGAGAGAGAAGACTGTGAGAGAAATAAGAGGAAGTTACAACGGGTTTTGTTGTAGGTTGTATCCCTTCATTTGCTGGATAATAATAAAGGAAGGACCTGGAAATTTCTCTGGTGGATGTAACCCACACTGGGTGAACCACGTAAATCTGTGTCTCTCTTGTATTGTGTGTCTTCTGTGTTTTGTTTCTGCATTTGTTTTATTTTATTGCTTCGCGGTCCTGTTTTTCTAACACACAGAATATGTTAGCTTTTAACAGAAGAACTAGTCAACCTTTAGGGATCCTTCCTCAGTTTCCTGTAACGTTGGGAGGGAAAACTGTCTTTATTGATGTCATGGTAGTTCGAGACCCCTTGGATTTCACTTTACTCCTTGGGCGAGATTATGTCTATGCCATGAAAGTTGTTGTATCCACTCATTTCCATGTGATATCTTTCCCTCATAATGGAAGAATTGTGACTATTGATCAACTTTCATTCATCAAACCTGACTAGGTTACCTCCCTAAGTGGTTCTTATATGCAGACAGTATCACCCTCGCCGCATGTCAATTATGTGGCGTTGTCTCCCATGATTTCAACTTTTGATTCTTTGGATCCGATAGTTGACATGGTAATTTCTTCGGTAGGATTGTTGAAGCCTGGTCTCCTTACTCCTATCGTGACCCTCAACATGTGGTCCTTCCCGAGTGATTCTCTTCCATCCAGCGAAGATCTCCTGGAAGCCATGACCATGTTTTATCCCTTACCATGGCATCCTTCCAGAGCGTTATCCTCTTGGAAGCTCTGATCCAGACGAAACCATGAGCATAGTTTCTCTTCTCTGTGGAAATCTTGTTAAAAAATGAAACAGAGGCCTTGAGCATAGTTCTTTTCCTGTGTCAAGCTCGTTAAAAAATGAAACAGTCGCTTCTCTTGAACCTTCTTTTCATCCACCCTTCTCCTTTTTCTCCTCTCCTAGAGAAATTGGTGATGACCTTAGAGCCGGTGAATGAATCGAAGCTTGGAGGGCATGTCTCCAGCCTTTGATGATCTTTCTAGAGTTAAGCCACTAGCTTTCAAGCTGGGGGCATACCGAGCTTAGTCTTTGTTCTTTCTCGTGCTTGTAAATACATGAGAATGCATCCGGGTAGACTTTTATCTCTTTTTCAAACCTATATGGATACACGAAAAAGGAACCCCCTGGAGTCTCCTTTAAGCTCTTTTTAGACTCTCTAAACATGAAAAGATTGTCGAGTGATATTGCTTCCTTTCACACTCGTTAAAAGGTTCAAAAGGGCGTCTTTCAAGTGATAATTTATCTCTTTTTCGGCCTCGCGAGACTAACATTACTAAAAAGGACAACACTGGATTCATCTTTAAGTTCTTTTCAGACTCTCTAAAGATGAAAAGATTACCCAGCGACCTTGTTCTCTTCACGCTCGTTAAAGTATTTGAAGAAAACGTCAGTTGAGCGATAGTTTATCTCTTTTTCGGTCTTGTCAAACTACTTTACGAAAAAGGAACTGAGAGAGTTCTCTTTTAAGTGTTTTTCCAAACTCCATAATCATGAAAAACCTTCGAGTTTTCTGTCTTTGGACTCACTAAACAAAACATCGACAGGCCCATATGGGATCGAACCCTTACTTCTTCCAATTCGTTAAACAAAGAAAGAGGAACTTACCGAAGGTGAGTTTTATCGAGCATGTGTTATCCTCCTCGAGCTCATTAAATTAAAAAGAGGTACTCGTCTATCTGGATGGGAGAAAAAATTGAAAGAAGCAAGCCAAGCAGTTTTTGAGAATATTACCAAGTAAATCTTAGAGTCACCCTTGAACATGACACTTTTTCCTTTGCACGCATTATAATCCACTGAACCTCTGCACTGAGCGAATCCTTTGAGTCTCTTTCACTCCTTTGGGTCACCTGACGTAAGTCACAACATCCACTGCATCATCGTGTTTTGGTCCATGTCATGTTTTTGCTGTCGTGCCTCAGTGTTCAAGGGAAGTATCCATCTCGTGAGTCAGCCATCACAAATATCTTGTCTCAATACCTGTGTCAGTCCATGTTCATTAAATCTACCAATTACATCTCTATGTATGTTTCGTGTCGTTGATGGGGGATACATCAAGGCCCTCCTTCGACGAGCCTATTCCTGTCGACTTCAACACATTATCCAGGAACTAGACTTAGAAACCAGTTAGTACTTTGGGACCTGCATGCCTCAATGGCATGCCTCCTCACATTCGACAGTGGGTTTACATCATTGACCTCTGATCAAATGATTCCACGGACGTTCGACTTCATCTCATCCATTCACATTCGTTGGAATGTACTAGAGTACCTTGGAAATCATTAACATTAATGGTGATCTCCCTTGTGCTTGTTAACGGTTTACATCATTGACCGGTAATCAAGTGGTTTCTGCCATGTTCGACATCGGGACATATATTCACATGGTTAGATTCGTACTACATCGGGATCGATAAGAAGACCCTGGATTGAGTGATCACTTTGATATGTACTTTTCCCAGGTTGCGATGGAGTTTCTTTTGAACAATGACACATATACTGTTACATAGATACACTTTGTATTGGTCGTGGCTATGTCTTGTCATCTCATAGATCCACTGTGTATTCTTCATGGCTACGATCAGTTCAAGTCATGGGAGTATAGATCCACAATGTATTTTCAGTGGCTATACCTTTTTATCAATACAATTATGGATTCACAGTGTATTTTATGGCGGCCATATCTTGCAAGTCTTGATCACCCAAGCATAGGTATGCCTACCTTGGGTTTGAAACGTGTCATAATATTTGTTGGATGTTTCTGTGTAGCTTCTGTCAGGTTCTCTACATCTATACCCTTGCTTGAAAGTCTACAAAGCATTTCAGTTATCATTTCCTGTCTTCTAACTTCATACTTTGGGGGGAAATCTGTTACACATAAGAAATACTCACTTTGATAGTGTCGCAAGTGTCATCATTATAAAGGTCGCAAGTGTCGCAAATGTCAAGGAAGAATACTACCATAATCCCTATGTTGTGCCTATAACGACATGAGAAGGACACTTGAAACACCTCAAACATATGATTTGGAAGAAGAGAAATGAGTCAACAGGCTTATGAATCTTTTGCCATCTGAAAGCACCTAAAACACTGAGTTTTTGGAGGGGAGCGCTCCCTTAGACCTCTCTCAGGAGTGTCGGCGCTCCCCTATACACTATCTAGGAGTGTTATAGTGTTACATCAGCCCTTTTGCAGGAGCGCTCTTACGCTCAGGAGTGCTGGTGCTCCCCTATACACTACTAGGGAGCGTTATAACGCTCTGAGTGCCCTTTTAGAGGAGCGCTACCTATTCTGGGCAGCAATTGATTTGTTGAGAAGAATGGGGAAGGATCTTTTCATTCTTAGAAGGTAGTTGAATTCAAATCCTCAATCAAGCCATGATCTTAGGGCAGATCCCTAACTGAAGGAGGAAAATCCTCAACTCACCCCAAAGATATCTCAAGTTGTTGAGCCTCTCCAAGGCTATATAAGCAAGCTTTCTCATGGTGAAAGGGGACTAGAAAAGGAGAGAATCACACCAAACTTATGATCTTATAAGTGGTGCTGGAACAGAGATGATTTGGAGGCAATAGACCTATGATCTCATAGGGAGCAATCAGTGAAGCTATCATCATTCAGATCATGGATCTTTTGAGCAAGGGGTAGACAAGGAGGACTTGACGAAACTGTTGCAATCCATCTACGGCTGTAAGCAATGTTTTGTCCTCATTAATATAATTTGCTTGGCTTGTTTCTTTCTAATTCATGTTCAATCTCACATGAATTTGTCTCTTTAGTAGATAGACTTATTTCAGACTAATCTTGATAGAGTAGGAATTAGTCGTACTTTGTTTGTCTACAGGGCTTATCAAGGAGTGAAATATTGGAGCTCAATTCAGAGCGTGCAGGGACAAACACCGGTAAAAGGTACTTCTTTTCTCCTTCCTCCTCACACACTAGTCCACCTAGATCTAAAAGGAAGTCAGTGACCATGATAAGCACTTTCTGTCTTAGAGTTAAGATTTTATCTCTTTGAGGAGGTCTACCTGTCCGCAGGGAGATTTTCCTTCAACAATAATGGTATCAAAGCTTCTGGTTGAAACATTGGGTCGGTATGGGTCGGGTCTGTTGGTCAGAGTCTCAGGGTCGAGATTGAACTCTAACCGTGAAGTTAAAAAGCTCAGGAGGAATGGCGTTGTAGAATCTACACAGTAGTTAGAACGTCATAGATCCTTTGTAAGGGTTCGAAGGATCGTGACCGTCCCCTTCAAATTCAAGAGCGATCGCCACTGTAGGATCAAGAGAGATCCGGGATCATTGGATCAGAGGACAGGTGAACAAGGGTCATCCGATGAAAAGGAAGAAAGGGCTAAGGTCACAATCTCCAGATCCCATTGGAGAGTGAGATCAATGGATAGGAGGCACTGCAGGGAACCAAGTTGCAAGAGAGATAATTTCCCAAGGCGATCCCACAATCCAAACCATGGTTTCATCAAGGGGTTACGTGTCACTATCAGGAGAATTGTGGGGCGAAAAGTGGGTTACTCCAAACCACCGATGCATTCCCCCACAAATTGAAAGGCAGTAAGTGATGTGACGTGTTAGGGCTTGAACATCGAAACTTCGTATAGCCAAAGTAGATCCCGACCGTCGATCACCAAGAGGTACAAGTCAGTAGATCATTAACTCTGGAGAAATATGTTCGAGAGGTTTTCAGTTGAGATTTGAGACTCCCGAAGCCCAGAGAGCCGGAGAGCCAAAGTGAATCTCAACCATCTGATCCAAGAGGACACGTGGCAGAAATATGTGCACTTTTGGGTGAAGCAAAGGTTGAAAGTTGAGATTTATGAAATCCGAAGACCCCAAGAAATCGTAGTCATCGATCCATGGGAGACACATGTCAGTAGATCTCAAGCTTTGGATAAAAACATTTCAGAAAATTTGAGGTTTAAGTCTTTTGAAGTCTCGAAGTTTGGGGTTAATATGAGTCGTCTGATAAGGGAGACACATGGTGACAGATTGACCAGTTCGGGAAATCAGAGTTTGAGAGAAGTGGGGGTGCATTGAGGCACAAACTTCCAAAGCCTGAAGCTTTGAGGTCCTGGAAGAGATATACACCGTAGATCTGAGGGAAGATCTTGACCGTTGGATCGAGAAGAAGAGTATATTGTAATTTCGGAAGTTCGACAATCGAAAGAAATGGGATTTGTGGATGCACAAACCTCCGAAGCTCAAAGTTCTGAAGCGAAAAGTAGACGTGGTGGGGCATGATGACATCACCTAGAGGTGATATGGATCCTAGAATTTTGAAGTGACATGGCTTGCAGATGTCACCTGGGATGACGTGGACACATGAGATGTGTGCCACATGTTAGTAATTTTTTAGCATATGGAGTATTGAAGTGTCAGTTAGAACATGACACGTGTTACCAGCCTGACTGGGCCATGTGTCTGCATCTAGTATTTCACCACATGGAAACAGATCATGCAGTCCAGAGGTTGGGCACTCTAGAGGGGAAAGATGTGGTAGGTTGCATTGGATCGAAAACTCCCAAAGGCCCGAAGGCTGGAGTACATATAGATCGTTGATTCCAAAAGACACACGTCGAATGACCGTTGAATTTGGGTGAAAGCACTCTGGGAGAAAGTGCAGGAGGAAAGTTTGAAACTTTTGAAGCCTGAAGAGTCGAAGTGATTCACAGTCGTTGATCGGTGGGAGGACACCCGTCAGTAGATCATGAACTCTGGGTAAAAGTGTTCTGGTAGGAGGCAAGTGAGGAAAGTTGAGACTCCTGAAGCAGGGAGTACCAAAGTGGATCTCGATCATTGATCATGAAAGAGGATGAGGATCGTTGATCCAGTCCTGGCTAACATTATGAAGTCCTAAAGCTATGGACAAGTGCCTTTCAGCTAAGTGCAGGGTCATGGTCATGGTCATATGCCAATTGAGAGATGAGGGAAGGAGGGATAAGGGCCAAATTGGTTTCCTTTGAGACAGAAAAGTGCTAAGGAAGGATTTATCCGTAGTTTCTAGTTGTGTTCACCTGGGAAGGTGGTTTGAAGGAAGCGCTTGTGTAGGATGAAATTTTGTGTCAGCCAAGGATAGTAGGACACTGTTATTTTTGGAGAATGGGGATATGATCTCCATGAACAAAAAAAATAGAAAGAGACATGTAGCATGGTTTGGAAATTTTGTTATCATATGCATAATTCTAACAAAATGGTCGCTTGCACATTTTGCAGAATTAAGGGGCTTAAGAACATCATCTCAGGATGTGTATTGAGGAAATGGAAGAAGGCGAGGGAGCCTCCAGTCATGATAAGGAAGACAAAGGCCATAATACCAGAGTTGGTAATGCAGAGATAGAGTCCAATGGATGCAAGTGAAAAGGAGAGCAGGAAACGTTAATAGAAATAGTAAGAAGCCTGAAGATGGAAGTCCATAGCTACAAAGAAGACAATGAGAGACTGATGAGAGAGAAAAGTCAGATAAATGCTCGAGTGTTGCAGAAATTAAATCAGTTGCAGAGACAAATGAAGAAGGGATCCAACTCAAGACAAGAAGAAGAAGGCAGGTGCCATGAAATAAGGGATGATCTTGGAAGAGCTAGTTATTCCAGAAGTGCCAACAGAGCTCATGGACACCACTCACCTCCTTACTCAGAAGGAAATTTTTATGCATCGGAATATCCCGTAAGCAGTACAAAGGTGTCTCCTGTTAGACACCAAATAAGGAAACAAGAGGTAGATAGTTTGCAAGGAGAGCTAAGGAAGATCAAGCCACCTTCCTTTGAGGGTGAAAGAGAAAGGGAAGATGATGTTGAAGCATGATTGCTTGGGCTCGGGAGATATTTTCAGTTGCATAACTATTCATCCAACCTATAAGCCAGGATTGCCACCTACCATTTACATGAGAAAGATGCAATGTGGTGGGACCAACTGAAGCAAGTGGAACATGTTAATGAAAGTAGGATCACTTGGAAGCAGTTCAAGAATAACTTCCAGAAGGAGTACCTCTCACAGAATTTCTATGACAAGAAAATGCAGGATTTCTTTGAACTCAGGTTGGGAAGCATGACTATGGTAGAGTACAATAAGAAGTTCTTGGGATTTTTAAAGTATGTCAGGTTCATTGGTGATGAGAAAGTGAAAATATAGAGATTTCTAAGTGGATTGCCAACCTTTTATAAGGAAAATATCAAGTATGATGAACCCAAGACCTTTATTGGGGCCATCGGGAAGGCTAAATACCTTATGAGCAAGGCCAGGGAAGATAATCTCTGTAGAAATCTTGGAAGGACAAGAAAAATGTGAAGTATGATCAGAGGAGGAAAGGATTCAAACATCCCTTCAATAGGAATGATCCTAATATAAATCATCAAGATCAGTTTGCTAAGGAAGATTCCTTAGGGAAAAGGGGAAGACCACCAATCCAATGTTGGGGATGAAAGGAAGATCACTTGTACAAGGATTTCCCACACATAAAATACAGAGTGAATACTGTGCACAACATCCAAGAGGCTATGAGAATCGAATATATGGGAAGAATCTATGCAGCTTTAAATGATCAACAAGAAGAATACCAATCCAATATGATTGAGGTGGAAGGTAATATCGTAAATCAACCTGTTGCTATTTTGATTGATTCGGGAGAAAATCATTGCTACATTGATCCTAAGATAGTGGATAGATTACATTTGGAGAAAAGTAAACTTGGAAAAGCAAGTTTGGTTCAGTTAGCCACTGGAACCAAATGAATAATCCGTGATATGGTCATAAGTTTTTCCATAAGTCTTAATGGCGTGAATACTAGTATTGATCTAAATATCATACCATTGGGGTATTATGATATTATGATTGGAATGGATTGGTTGGACAAGCATCATGTTGTCCTAAATTGTCATAACAAGACATTTACATGTCTTGATGGAAATGGAAAACAGATCACTGTGAAAGGAGTTCCAAGACCCATCTCTATAAGGGAGATTGCATCCTTACAACTAAAAACATGTTTTAGGAAAGGGTGTCAATTGCATGCAGCTCATGTGGAAGAGACAGATAATACAAAGGATCCAAGCCTCAAAGATTTCTCGGTACTACAAGAATTTGAAGATGTATTCCAAGAAATACATGGATTGCCACCAAGAAGGGAGATATATTTCTCAATTGATTTAGTGCCAGGAGTTGCCCCGGTGTCAAAAACACCTTAAAGAATGAGCACACCAGAGTTAAAAAAATTGCAAATGCAATTGGAGGAATTGTTGAAGAAAGGGTACATACGTCCAAGTGTTCCACCTTGGGGAGCACCAGTACTTTTCGTCAAAAATAAGGATGGAACCTTGAGGTTGTGTATTGACTTCTGACAACTGAACAAGTTCACTATAAAGAACAAATATCCTCTACCTCGAATTGATGACCTCTTTGATCAACTAAGAGGAGCAAAGATATTTTCAAAAATTGACCTGAGGGCAGGATACCATCAGGTAGGAATCAAGGAAGAAGGCATTCATAAGATAGCCTTTAGCATCAGGTATGGGCATTATGAATTTGTAGTGGTGCCAGTTGGACTAACCAATGCACTAGTTGTATTCATGTGCTTAATGAATGGCATATTCAGAAATTATGTGGACAAGTTTGTCATAGTATTCCTGGATGATACACTTATCTATTCTAAGTCTGAAGAGGAGCATGAAGATCACTTAAGACTGGTATTGCAAGTACTGAGAGAACATCAGTTGTATTCCAAGTTGAGTAAGTGTTCTTTTTATCAAAAGCAGATCCATTACTTGGGACACATTATTTCAGAGCAAGGCATAGCAGTAGATCAAGAGAAGATCGAAGCCATTAGAGGATGGCCAACACCCAGAAATGTGTTAAATGTCAGATCTTTTATGGGATTAGCTAGCTACTACAGAAGGTTCATAGTAGGGTTCTCTAAGATTGCTTGTTGAGCCTCTAAATTGACATCCCCATTACCATATCATACTCCTCATTTATACCTTTTTGTCCTACCTAAGCTTGGATAAATGACAAAGAACACTACCTACAGTCACTTGTAAGGTCATAAAGTAAAGTATAATTGAATTCATGCATTTTGTGGTTTATTAAGCTAGGAGACTAAATATCTCATGTACTAATGTTTAAAATTCCCACGTGTAACCTTTGACCTTTGGACAAGTCCGACACTTCTATGCCAGCCCAACCATCTGGTACTTATGCGCCAGATCACCCACTATATGAATCTGGTACCAAGAGCACCTCCCATTCAGATTTGATACCCATAGATCATTCACTGTCGCGATCCGGTACCAACGTCCACAGAATGTTCTAGTCCGGTACCAACCAATTGTGTGTTGTTCGGATCCGGTATTATCTACCATATCTCACCTGTCACGATTCGGTACCAATATAGGAAACAAAGTATGCCAAGTTTAGCTCCAGGCCGTGCCTAAGATAATTGTTGAATGTTTATTGAATCATCAAAGTTTCTAGCAAGACTATGTTAAGATAGTTTTATTATTGCCTCATCCTCATACACTTCGTGTCATGAGGGTGAAGCTTAAAATATGTAACAGAATGTATAAATTTGACAATTGCTAATATTCTAAAGATCTCACCTCCTTGTGTTTCATGAATAAGATTGTTTAAAAAGTCATGGAAAGGATGGTGAGAGATATAGAGAAATAGCATAACACAACATGTGAAGCAGCGATGCATATTGTAGAACATATCCTCAGTTGGAAGTTTAATAGAAGAATGTCATTTATTTCCATGTCTTGATCATCTATGAATTAATGTGAGTTGAGTTGTTAGTATAGTTTAATTTCATGTTTTGAGAGTTGAGTAAGAGTGATGTGTAGATTGAAGGCCAACTTACTGTAGACTCCAGTCGTTGACCTATTGAAGCGGCAAGGGCCCACCGCCCAACATAGGTCAGCATCCTTGTGTATTAGTATTAGCATTTGATTTCAGTAGTGTAATTGTTAGATTATTTGTAGCTTTGATTTCTCAATTTTAGTTCATCATCTCTGACAGTTTCAGATGTTAATAGCACAATTTAGTTTAGGATTTTGATTACATGATTGCTTAAAGATATTTATTTACTTTGTTTTTGCATATGCCCTGTTTCTATTCTTATGGATTTGATTTCTCTTAGAAAACATAGAAGTTGGCAGCAATAGTTAAACATAATTGGAAAAGAACTAGTGAAGTTCACAATAGAATATTGTGAACCAAAACATATTCAATATACTGGCTATTGAACTACCCATACTATGTCTTAGTGATTAATGTGTTTTTCCTTTTCAAAGTGTGATTACATAGTTAGCTTTCTAGGTCAGATAACAGAGTTTATCTGTCAAAGAACTCCATCTCATACTTCCATGCACCACAATGGAGTAGATAGCCTCTCTGTGAAAGACAACCAAAGTGTGTTTTAGTTTAATAGTTTGCTTTATTCCTAGCAGCATAATCCAGATTATTTCTATACTCGTGACATTAGAATTATCTCTCTTACTGGTGTCGTGTAACTCTGTTGATTACAAATCCCAGATTGATAATTAATGAGTGCATTATACTAATCATATAAGCAACACAACATTTTGGCATCGTTGTCGGGGAGTTGTAAACGGTAGGAAGTGATTTTAGCTTAGATTGCTTGCATAGTTTTTGAATGATTATAAGGGCTACTTGAGGGAGGATGATAAAACATTTAAGACGTGAGTGAAGAGCCACACGACCACTAGAGTGGGGTTCTCTGAAGCCAGGTTGCCTTCTTACCTTCCATATATAATTAGAATTTTTGAGTTAAGTATCACATTTTTATTTTATGCATAGATATAGAGATAATAAGGGTAGATTTGTAAGCTCTAAAGATTTGAAAATAAACACCCCCATGAATTCAACTGACATTGGTGTAGGAAAAATTCCACCAAGAGGAAGTTCAAGGGAAACTAGTGAAGCTCCAGAAGAAGAACCTAGAACTGAAGAGTCAACATTGAGGCATATATAACGTGAGTCTTATAAAGGAACTAAACATTTAGAAGACACACAAAATCCAGTTTATGAACCATCTATCAATGGGGGAGGAATACCTAGCGAAATGGCAGAAGAAGGAAATGAAAATTCATCCACTGAGACCGAGACCTTTGGGTTTCCAATCTTGGTTATTTCCATAAACATCAACATGAAGAACATCCCATTGTCATCATTACCCACTTTTAGAGGTATGTCAACTGAATATCCAGACTTATTTTTATTCGAGTTTGACATATTATGTAGAAGTTATAACTACTCAGACGATGCCCAGAAACTTAAGCTCTTTCCAGCCACAATGAAGGACTCATCCTTAAGATGGTTCATGAGCTTAGGAGAAAATACAATTCTCTCTTGGGATCAGATGAAAGAAACATTTTTACGGAAATACCATGACTATTGTAAGGATAATGCTAAAAATGACATTTTTAAAATGCAGCAAACAAGAGATGAAAGCCCAAAAGACTACTTAGAAAGGTTCTTATACAACTATCAGAAATCAAAATTATTCGCCACAGACCTAGTTGTAGTAAGAACAATATTTTTGAAAGGTCTTAGAGATGACTGCATAGAAGTTTTAAATTTGTTAAGTTTAGGAGATGTGCACCAAAATCCCTTTGCAGAAATTGCAGATTATTGTAAGAGCTACTCAAGAGGACAAGCTAAAAAGGACCAAGAGATTCTTTTAGCAAAAATTCAAGACAAAGCTCAGGGACTGTCACCAGAATTGAGTTAGGAAACTTATTGGATAACTTTAAAACATACATCTTGAGCACAATCAGTAACCAGTTAGATACCTTAAAACTGAAGAAAAAAAAAAAACAAGAAGAAGATGTTGTTTTTTCAATCTTTTGTCCTAAATGTCGGAAGAAGCACCCTAAGAAAGAATGTCCATTAAATGTCATAGAATTTTTTGGCATGTGTACACTAGATCACCCCACATCTGAGTGTCCAACTTTGCTTGAGATATAAGCCATCTATAGGGGAGGAGGAGTCTCACAAGAAAAATCGTACCCTTCTAGGAGTCCTTGGAGAGCACAAAACCCCAATGCATTTTATGACCCTAATACACAATATCAACAACAAAAATGGGGTCCTTCTCCAATTCCCTATCCCCAATGGACACCGCAACAAGATCAAACTTAACCTTGGCAAAAAGGTTGGAGGGGACCTATGTATGTGAATCCCTCTTACCCGACATATCCATAGGATCTTGCAAATGTTTCCCAATTAATACCTAGATTTAACCCACCTCAGATACAAGCTTTACTTCCACCTCCTATGCAACAACAATTCGCGGTACCCTTGAACCCTAACCAACAGCAACAAGCACCTATAAATGCCAATCAACAACCACAAAACCAAGCTGCCCACAACCCTCCTAGACCAACAACAATCCCTGCCCAGCCAATTCCTAACCCCAATAATTGACCCACCCACCTTGTGCAAAATGTAGAATTCCAAACCTTTCCCACCTATGAAATTCAACTCAGATCCGAGAAAGTTGTAAATCAATCAAATTTTGGAGTAATAATTCAAGAAGAAAATGATAATAATTCTGAACAAGAAAATACTCAAACCACCCCTATAGAAGGAGATACTTCCCCTCATATTTCAACCACTTCTCAGTACTTAGGAGTACCTCAACAAATTAATCTTCCACCCTACCCCGAAAGACTATTAGAGAAGAAACCTGACCCACCCTTGCACAAAGACATAGAGGATGAGTTATGAAACGTATGTATAAAAATACCTTTGCTGCAAGCCATCAAGGATATCCCCATATATGCCAAAATCATAAGGGATATTTTCCTTAAGAAACCAGGAAGGAAGAAGAAGAAACCTCCCATTGTTCAGGTGGTAGGATAATTATCTGAATTTATTTATGAAATTCTATATAAATATAATGACCCTAGGAACCCAGTAGTCACTGTTGAAATTAATGGTATTTCCTTATCGAACACACTCATTGATTTGGGTGCAACAATTAATGCAATAACTTTTGACACTATGCAAAAACTCCAAATCAACCAGTTAAGACCAACCCAAACCATGATAGAGTTGGTAGATAAGTCAGTCATTAGCCCTACAAGAATTTTAGATGATGTCACAGTCACACTAGATTCTTGGGAGTATCCAATAGAATTTCTAGTCATCTATTCTAAATCATCCTCCAAACCAGGACACCCTGTGGCTCTTGGTCACCCTTGGCTAGCCACAGCAGATGCTTTTATTAGTTGTCGGTCTCGCGAGATGACTATATCCCATGGCACACATAGCCAAAAGCTTGTCCTCTTCCCTCCTTTCCAACCGACACAAGAGATACTTTTTTGGATAGAAAACCCTTATGGAGAGGAAGATTGCATCAGACCCCTGTTAACACTTGAACAAGTAAAAGGAATACAAGAACAATCAAATGAAAAAGTCTTAAGTTTATTTTTGGCTGATACAAACTGCATTGAATATCCTAGGTCTTTTGCAGAATTGTCACATATTTTCAGTTCCAAATTTCAACAAACTTGGCACCCTGATATCACCCAATTATATACTTTATCACCAGCTTCCTCAGAGAAGGAAGAAAGTACTGAACTTGTTGAGATTATCCTGGGAAAGCCTTTGTATATCAACTCTAGTTTGGAACCAGAACAAAATACACAAGTAATTGAAATGCTCCAAAGACAATTTGATGCCTTTGCATGGGATTATGCAGACATGAAAGGCATCCACCTTGACACATGCACACATCATATATACACTAATGACCAAATCAGACCAGCTAGACAGCCTCAGAGAAGGATGAATCCAGCCCTCAAAGATATTGTAAAAGAGGAATTGCAAAACTCCTTCAAGCCAACCTCATATACCCCATTTCAGATAGTCAATGGGTGTCTCCATTTGTCATAGTTCCAAAGAAAAACGGTAAGTGGAGAATATGTGTAGACTTTAGGGAGTTGAACAAAGCCACCCATAGGGATTATTTTCCCTTATCATTTATTGATCAGGTGTTGGATACTTTGTCCAGAAAGAAGTATTTCTCATTCCTAGAGGGTTTAGTGGTTATAACCAAATACAAATAACACTCGAAGACCAGGAAAATAACACTTTCACCTGCCCATGGGGAACCTATGCTTATAGGGTTATTCCTTTTGGACTTTTCAATGCCCCAACCACCTTCCAAAGGGTTGTCCTAGCCATTTTCTCTGACTTAACCAATGATTGCATGGAAGTCTACATGGATGACTTTACTGTCCATGGAGATGACTTCCAGGAAGCTTTGACCAGTCTAGAAAAAGTCTTGATTAGGTGTAAGGAAACTAATCTTTCCCTCAGTAATGAAAAGTAAAAAATGATGCTCACTGAAGGTATTGTTTTGGGACATCACATCTCTAGTTCTGGAATGAGAGTTGATCCTGCAAAGATTCATATTATCACACAAATCAGAATACCTTCCTCACAAAAGGAAGTTCACAGCTTTTTAGGGCATGCTGGCTACTATAGAAGATTCATTTTGAATTTTACAAGCTTAGTTATTCCCTTATTCAAGTTATTATCTAAAGAAGCTTAATTTAATTGGAATGATGAATGCCAAGTATCTTTTGAAATTCTAAAACAGAAATTGTCAAGTACCCCTGTATTAAGAGGACCAAATTGGTCCCTTCCTTTTCATATATGTATCGATGCCTCAGACACAGCCCTGGGGGAAATTCTTGGACAAAGGGAAAATAAAATGCCTTATGCTATTTACTTTGTCAGTAAAAACCTTTCCCCAACAGAAGTTAATTATACGGTCACAGAAAAAGAATTGTTAGTTGTAGTCCATGCTATCAATAAATTTAGACACTATATTACATGATATCAAGATTTTGTACACACTGATCATTCAACTATCAAATTCCTAATGAAAAAACCTGTAACAAACCCTAGAGTTACAAGATGGTTGTTATTATTACAAGAGTTTAATATCAATATTATTGATAGACATGGTAAGGATAATCTTGTGGTTGATTTCTTATCTAGAATGATTCATCTGGGAGATAATGCATCAGTATATGATAACTTCCATGATGAAAATGTGTTTGCTATTTCTACATTTACCCCTTGGTATGCAGACGTAGCTAACTATATTGTGAAAGGGAATATGCCTGAGAAATTGTCTCCTAGAGAAAAACAAAAAGTAATTCAACTAAGTGCAAACTATATGTGGCATGATGATTGTCTTAATAAAACAGGACCAGATTTGGTAATCAGGAGATGTGTAAGGGAAGATGAGATCCATGATATTCTACAAGCCTACCATGATGGTCCTTGTGGAGGCCACTTTGCCGACAAGAGGATTGCTTATAAAGTTCTGCAATCTGGTTATTATTGGCCTACTATTTTCAAAGATGCCAGAACTTATGTATCCAATTGCGATGCATGTCAATGAATGGGTAAGCCTACTACACAAGACCAAATACCAATTCAAGCCCAAGTAGTCATTGATCCTTTTGAGAAATGGGCATTAGATTTTGTAGGGCCCATTAATCCTGCATATAAAAAGAAAAAGTATATACTTGTATGTATTGATTATGTGACTAAGTGGGTTGAAGAAAAAGCTTTGCTAGCTGCAAGTGAACAATCAGTGGTAGATTTCCTTTTTAATAACATTTTTAATAGATCTGGTGTACCTCGAGAAATTGTGACTGATCAGGGGACTCAATTTACCTCTAATCTAGAAAAAGCTGTTACAAAACAATACCAAATCAAGCACATGAAATCTACACCCTATCATCCATAGGCGAATGGGCAAGTAGAATATACCAACAAAGTCATTGAGTCCATTCTTACTAAAACAGTACAGCTACACCACAAGGATTGGGTTGATAGATTACTAGAAGCCTTATGGGCTTATAGAATCACCTGGAGGAATACAACAAGACATACACCTTACGAATTGGTGTACGGGAAGTAGGTGCTTATCCCCATAGAATTACATATCAAAACCTTCAGGACTGTTGTAAGGTTTGGCATGAACTTAGATGAAGCCCAGCAACAAAGGCTCTTGCATCTTAATGATCTGGATGAATTCAGGAAGGAATCACTTCAAAGAACCACCCTTATTCAAGAGTAGAGGAAAAAATGGCATGACAAGTATCTCAAAAAGAAAAAAATTCAACCAGGAGATTGGGCCTTGTTGTATGCCATCAGGTTCAAGAACTTCAAAGGAAAGTTAACAACTCATTGGTTGGGACCTTATGAGATTGACAATGTCTATGATAATGGTTCAATCAAGATAAAGACAATTGACGAACATCAGACACCCCTACTCATGAATGGGCGTCGGTTGGGAATTTATAACAAACCCTTGTCAAAAGAAATATTTCTAACACGTGTGCTACAGAATTCAGATATGCAAGTGATCAGTAAGGAAGGATATCTTCCTACTGATCCTCATTGATTGATTGATTGATTTTTTTTGAACATAGGTGTGTGGACTGTGTTTTGTTAATAAGTTGAAGGTAACAATGAATTCTTACCTCCTTTGTTTTACTTTCACATTTTATTTTGTTAATATATTTCTATAATCTATTTGATCTTTCAGAAACTTGCTAGAACATCAGTTTGTAAGCATCAACAATACTTTGTTCTGGTCCGGTACCAGCAGTGTTGATCCGGTACCAGAAATTTTGTTTTGGTCCGATACCAGCAGTCTTGTGTTGGTCCAGTACCAGAAGTCTATCCTTATTGTAGTGGCCATATTAATTTAACGTCAAATAATTAATCAAACAAACAGTAACTTCTACTTGATTTATGAAACTCGGTAATTTCTTATAAATTCAGCACATACGCATATAAATTGATCAACGAATAATAAAATTCATAACAGAATAAACAAATACGTAATTTAAAATACTTGGGTCTGATGCTAACCCTCTGTTTCCACTTGTCTTGTTGACCTTCTTGCTGTTGCCTTTACCATCTTGAATCCATAGACCAACGCTACCCAAAACTGAGTTTCCACCCTGCCAACTAGGACAACTTCCTAGCTCCAGGATATCATATGGATATCCTGGCCCCCGTGCCCAAAACCTCCAGCAAACCAGTGCCCCCTATACTGATCCAATCCGACTATAGAACTCAAACTCTCCTCTCTCTATGCAAATCCAAGAGAACCCTCCAAAATCCAATTCCCCATAGAATGATCCCCTTCCTTCATAAACCTCCTCCCCTCATATCCCTCCTTCACCGCCTTCTTTTCATTTACTTCCTTCCTACCCATTTATTACCTTATCCCCTTATAATTAATATCTTATCCCTTTATAATTAATATCTTATCCCTTTATGTTCAATGTCTTATCCCTTTCCGTGTACGTAAGTCTTTAACAATTAAACTTATAATTTATTAACCCTATTAATTTA
>ML782463.1:687545-701036 GCA_009831015.1 Picea engelmannii | reverse complement strand
TCTCTTTTTTTTTTATTTATCATACTACAAAAATATATATAATAAATAAAATAAAGAAAATAAACAAATTAACAAATTATATAGATAAATACTTTACGATGATCAATTATAAAAAAAAATAATAATAAATAAAAATAACTAAAATAAAACATATATAAATTTAAACGAATAATTTAAAAAACAAAAAAAAACAAAAAAATTAAATAAAAAACAAAGGGCGGGCATGCATGAAGCCCACGTGCCCCGCCCTCGTTCCTCCAACACCCTCCTGGCCTAAACCTAACCCTACACGTACTCTCTCTCAATCTCTCTTCCCCTAAAACCTTACACGAACTCTGTCGCCTCGCCATTATGCTCTCTCCCTCTCGACAGGCTCCATGCTCAGTTCTGAGCGCTGGTATGATGAAGAAGAGATGCAAAGCGAGCTGAGTACAGATTCTGGGCGATGTCACTAGTGTGCGGAATTACCCTGTTGGAATGTGTGTATTGCCTAGCCTGCTATCAGGGGTCTTGCAAGGAGAGGAGGCGTCAAGCGTATCAGCGGCCTCATATATGAAGAGACGGAGGCATCTTGAAGATCTTCTTAGAGAATGTGATTAGAGATGTCGTGACGTACACAGAGCATGCCAGGAGAAAGGCCGTGACAGCTATGGATGTTGTCTACTCATTGAAGAGGCAGGGTCGAACCCTCTACAGCTTTGGAGGCTAAGAAATTCTGCTTTGACTTTGTTCATTCATGAATGGTGTCTTTTGACACCACCTTTATTTCTCTGGGAAGGTTTAAGCCATTTAATTCTCCTGGATGTTGGTTGCATTGTTTTTTTTTCTGAGTCTGCAGAGGTTTATTTTGGTGGGAATTGCGTGTATTCATAATTCCTAGGGATTTTGTAGTGGTATTTTTTTTTTAGGGAGGTGGGTTTCCTTGGTTCTTTGGAGGCGCTGCCTCAGTTCTCCAAAAGGGTTGTTTAACCCATTCATCTCTGAGTTTCGGTGGGTGCATTCTCACCCTAGCTCAGTTATACTCCAGCGTATTGTTCTGGTTGCATTCACCATATGGGAAGATCGTTGTGTTGAGGAGCAGTGCTGGTACTGGTTTGTGGGAGGGCCGAACTTAACTGCCCAAGAGAAAAGAGCTTCCAGGGAGGTGTGTTCCAGCCAGTGTTTGGAGGGAGAGGTCGAGGCCCGAGACCCATTGGATTCTTGACAGAAGGACCATGTAGCATCTGGAGGAGTGGAGCCCTACCAAAAGTAAACCAAGCAACGGGTTATTGTCCTTGCTGTAGACTATAGGGTTAATCTAGGGTAAAATATTGTTACAATTTGCTGGTTAATAATCACAGTGGTTGGATAGTAGCCTCATCTGAGGGTTTTCTGCTTGTGTGGGCTATTGTTTACTGTTATTGTTGGAAGATACTACATGTTGGTTTGGTGACACTACTGGATACTATTACTGCTATTTTATATATCTTGTTTAACTGCTATTATTGTCGGTTTATGGTTACTAAGTTAAGGGCACAGCTCTACTGGCTTGCCAATTGTCTATATATTGTCATTGCATGGTATTTTTACTGTTATTTCTGAAATCTAGAGTAATTAGGGCAAACTTACTGTGGGGAAAGGTGTGTTATTAAACTGTTATCAGCTGGTCGAGTCCCTATAAAAACCCTAGGGTTCTTACACCATCCGCCTAGGAAAAAGTTTCAAAACCTCCCTTCTGTACTTGCTAACATCATATCTATACGACTTAGGGCTCTGGAAATTATGCTTACACCATCCTTGACTGATCCGCCACCTTCTGCATCAAATTCAGAGCTGATGCCTATCTGCAAACCCTAGTTCTTGGGTCATTTTCCTTTCTACAAATTTACATAGTTTAACTTATATATATAATTTAGAATTCCCGAGGCTAAACTTGTCGAGCATTGAACAAGCTTAGTTATTTTTGTGAATGCGTGTTGATCCTTCCCATTTCTGGTGAATGGACAAGCCACAACATAAATGCAACAATCATTCTGATCGAGAGCAGTCAGGACATATACAGAGCAATGAGCATCGAGCTGCTCTAATACTTGTTTTTTTTTTTATTGTGATATTTGTTTTTTTTACATTTTCAATATGTATTTCATTTATTTTTATACTTGTGTTAAAATTTCTGTGTTTGGTTTGCAGGTTAGGCGGAGCTAGAGCTAGATCTTGGGGCTTTGGCCCTCAGGCCCAGATTTCAAACAAAAGCTCTGATACCATTTGTAGTGGCCATATTAATTTAACGTCAAATAATTAATCAAACAAACAGTAACTTCTACTTGATTTATGAAACTCAGTAATTTCTTATAAATTCAGCACATACGCATATAAATTGATCAACGAATAATAAAATTCATAACAGAATAAACAAATATGTAATTTAAAATACCTGGGTCTGATGCTAACCCTTCGTTTCTGCTTGTCTTGTTGACCTTCCTGCTGCTGCCTTGCCCAGCTTGAATCCATAGACCAACGCTGCCCAAAACTGAGTTTCCACCCTGCCAACTAGGACAAATTCCTAGCTCCAGGATATCATATGGATATCCTGGCCCCCGTGCCCAAAACCTATAGCAAACCGGTGCCCCCTGTACTGATCCAATCCGACTACAGAACTCAAACTCTCCTCTCTCTGTGCAAATCCAAGAGAACCCTCCAAAATCCAATTCCCCGTAGAATGATCCCCTTCCTTCGTAAACCTCCTCCCCTCATATCCCTCCTTCATCGCCTTCTTTTCATTTACTTCCTTCCTACCCATTTATTACCTTATCCCTTTATAATCAATATCGTATCCCTTTATAATTAATATCTTATCCCTTTATGTTCAATGTCTTATCCCTTTCCGTGTACGTAAGTCTTTAATAATTAAACTTATAATTTATTAACCCTATTAATTTAATACCCATGTCAATGAATGTAACATGTAATTAATTAATCAATTAATTAATCAAATTGTAACCATTAATTAATTAATAAATATTTAATTAGTATCATTATACCAATCTTTGTTTAATTAATAATATGTTAGAAAAATTAATTACCTAATAAATTTTACTTAATAATTCCCTAAACATATATTCTACTAGGGTTGTTACACTTATACGATACTATCAAGACATATCTTCTATGATTATTTTAATAATTATGAAGTGTGAAGCCGTGCAACAATCACTTAAGATGGAACCAAGGAACCAACTGCAACATCAAATAACATCTCTTAAGAAGCAATAATTTCTTTTGGTTCTGTTGCTGGATAAAGGGAAGTATTTTAATTTCTTTTGGTTCTGTTTCTAGCTAAAAGGAAGTATTTTAATTTCTTTTGGTTATGTTGCTAGCTAAAAGGAAGTATTTTAATTTCTTTTGGTTCTGTTGCTAGCTAAAGGGAAGTATTTTAATTTATTTTGGTTATGTTGCTTGACAAAGAAGATATAATCTTTACCTATGTTGTTTAAGGAACCATGCTTAACCTGATTTAGAGTTTAGAGATTGCCTTCATCAAAAATTCCATTACAAATAGCATCGGTACTTCAACATGATTAAAGGGATTAAAAATATTAGCCTATAAGTAACTATTTCACCCTAACTAGACTTCAACAGTAATCATTGGATTATCTTTACTAAAGAGTAGCATGTGATTATATGAACACCCTCTGTAGTGGGCACACTAGGAAACTTTTATGGAAGAGGATGTATCAGTACCCTAAGGTAACTTTAGGCCATTCGCTTATGGACAAACTCAAACAAATCATATATTTGGATCATTCTAAAGAAATAATGTGCATACATAAGTTTATTTTTCCTTCATACAAATCTTTAAAGACGTTCAAATAAGAGAGTATACCTTCTAACCCAATACCATCCCAGCCTGTAAAAGGGTTTTCAGACGAGCCTCCCCTATCACCTATGCAAAATCACTCTTTAACAAAAACTAAAATATGTGACTATGGATGCAAAGCCTCTGATAGAAAAAGGGTTTAAGAGACTAACCTGTCAAGATACTGAACAGGTATGCTGGCAGCGGGTACCAGCCTGTGGTATTACTAGGCAAACCCCTCAGGGTATTGAACACGCATGTTGGCAATGGGGCATTATGCTTGGGGAAGGTATGTCTCTCACTAAATATCACAACTACCCCACTGAAGTACTGAACAGTCTTGCTAGCAGTGAGTTCTGGTTGAGAAATGTCTCATTTATACTTGTTTGATTGAAAATTTTACTTTTGTCATCTAAAAATGAATACTACAAGCAAATGTCATTGTTGACATTTATAAGATACAAACTCCAGATTAACAAACAAAATGAATACTACAAGCAAATGACAATTTGAGAATTACACTAAGTCAACTTTACCGATCTGACATCTAAATCCTACATTACCTAAGAAGGAAACTCCTTAAGAGTGGGGCCTTGACTAGGGAGTCTAATCTACTTTTACTGTGAAATTTATCCATAAAATCTAATTATAGTAAATCTCTTAAGCAAGTTAGGTTGGATCTGCTCTTATGGAAAAATATAAAAACCTCCCTGTTTTCATTGTTGAATGTTGCACTTATCACTAAGTCTTCAGAAGAAAGGCAACTTCATTTTTAAAACAACAAATAAGGCATGAGATCATATGCTAGGTGACAGATGTACTTCTGGAATTTAATTTGGTTTCTCTTCTTTCATCAATTTGCTTCCATTGTGATACAATGTATCATATATTTTTGCATAAGGATATGCAACACCTTTGGCATGGGGGAGAGTCAAAGAGACTCTTTCAAGACTCTTTTCCAGACTCACATCTCATATTCAGATACCATCATGTTCACCTTACAACCCTGCAGAACCAGACACAGAGGAAGAAATGTCAAAGAGCCTCTTTCAGGACTCTTTTCTAGACTCACATCTCATATTCAAAGACCAACATGTTCACCTTACAACCCCACAGAACCATACACAAAGGAAGAAATTCAAAAACAAGCACGAATAAAGAAGTTCATAAGGTACAAGAAATTCCAGTACTAAGTCTCTAGAAAACTCCAGCCTAAAAATATGAACTTTGATAATATGCAAGCTTCAAATACAAAGGCAGTCGCATATGCTATGGGTATTGGTTATGCAATGGTAAAAGAAAAGGTAACATGGTATTATTTACTTTCCTTTTCTTATAAAACTACAATAGGTATGAAATATATACTAAATCTTATGGCCTTATTGTTAAAACCATGCACCTAACTTTTACTTCCCTCATACACATATACTTAACCTTAATCAATTTTGTCACCACATAAGTGCTTGAAAAGGCATCGAGGGAAAAATCACATCAAATGTGTGGATGGGGGTATGAACTGAAATAAGCATGCCAATTAATGATGAGCCACGACCTTAAACCAAGAACACACTTCATCCTTAATTAATCACGAATCTACCTTGTGTCATGTTGCACAATCCAACATCAAACTCACCGCTTAGAGGTCCAATCACCTGTCCCAAACAACAATGATGTTTTTCTACCAAATGTCACGTTCCCATCATTGCACTAACGTGTTGAAATGAAATGACTTATCTGGGTGGTGAAACCATCTAGATGAGCCTCATCTCATCTTAAAATTCTTCGCAGCATATTTACTCAAACCACCTCTCGAATTATCGACGCCATTATTGTTTTCCCCTGACATTACCCATTTTTTCCCATTTCATATCCTACTCCTCTCTACAATATCTGGTACCAAACCCTTACGCTCACAGTTGACCAAAACTCTTACGCTACAACCCGGTCTACACTCATGGTTTATAAGAATGGTTGTGAGTAGACATGAACCAGTCTTCCAAATTTATAAGGAGACCAAGGAGTTCCATCTATGTAGAGATAAGTATGTTAGAGTGGTATGGATGTCGTTTTTTAGAAAAATTTACAGGTTTTCATGAGAGGGTATCTCATGCATTTATCTAGAGTTACGATGGAGAGATTGTGCACATAGGCAATCTGCAGCTAACAATCAATGAAGAAACTTTAAGGGAAGCCACGGGATTACCTAGCAGAGGAGCCAAGTATTTCAAAGGAGTAGGAATCAATAAAGAAATGTGCCAAATATTTTTGAAGGAAGACCATCAACACCCTGATTGGAAAAAGGGGATTTCTAGAAACTATATCAAGGAAGAATGTCATCCAATGTTTGTTAGTCTTCAACGATTCCTCACTTGTGAAGGCAGGTATGGTGTAACCTTCCTATATCATCTTAGGCTTTGGTTGAACTTTGAAGGAATTCCTAAAATTGACTTTCCATATGTTTTATGGATGAGCCTGAACAAGATGGTAAGAGGTGTCAAATCCTTATCTAAAACTGAGAAGACTAGTATTTATCGTCAGGGTCTTATCAAAATGCTAGTTATACATGAAATCAGGAAGCAAGGGTTCAGTTGGAAAACCCTCATCACTCAACACCTTTCCACCAAAAATGAACCTATAGAGGAACCCCAACCTTCTCCAGATGAAGATAAGGAACCTAAGGAGAAAAAGGGCAAGAAAGACAAGGTAGCTCCATCATCCTCCAGAGAAAGGAGCCAAAAAGATAAAACTAGTAAACAAGTAGGGCCCTCTTCCTCAGTTAATAAGACTCTTAAAAGTCAAGAATCGAAAGGTAAATCCAAATTAATAGAGGATATCTCAGTAGTAGAACTTGAGGAGAAGGGTCATAAGTCAAAATCCTTGAGGAAAGAGAAGAGTAGCTCAAAGCATAAAGATGAACAACCTATAGAACAACCCCCTGTAACCATTCCACGGAAAGAAAAGAGGAAAAGGAAACTTGTTAGCACTTATGATCCATCACCCCCTTATAAAAGAACCACAAGGAGCATGGCAAAGAAAGGAAAAGTAGTTTTCAGCCCTCTTACACATGAAGAACCAATAGATCTTACCTCCCCTTCCCTAGACCTACTAGTACATGGTGACATCCCTAGATTAACTGAGGAGAAAATTACTATTACTTTGTGTGGGACGAGGGAGGAAGTGGAGGAAATAGAACACATTCAGTCGAAAACAATGGGGTCAATGAGGACCTTAACAAAATGACATATGAAGAAGAATATTAAGGAGCTACAAAAACAAAATCAGGAACTAAAACAAGAGGTAAATGAATACTAGCTACTGGATATATATATCAAGAAGGAAAACGAGCAACTGAAGGCAACCAGCCAACAACTCCAAGATGACCATGAAGAGACTTCTAATAAGCTCAAGAAGGTACTAATAATCTTACAATACATTTGGGTCATAAAAAGGGAGTTGAAAGCAAAAGCCTCAGTTGTCAACATCATTGATCCACAAGAGTAAAGAGAATGGAGTCTCAAGTTTTGAAAAATTTTGAGTATGTTTCAGTTGCATGAGGGCATGCAATGATTTTGGCATGGGGGAATGTTGAGCCTCTAAATTGACATCCCCATTACCATATTATACTCATTTATACATTTTTGACCTACCTAAGCTTGGATAAATGAAAAAGAACATTACCTCCAGTCACTTATAAGGTCATAAGGTAAATTATAATTGAATTCATGCATTTTGTGGTTTATTAAGATAGGAGACTAAATATTTCATGTACTAATGTTTAAAATTGCCACATGTAGCCTTTGACCTTTGGACAAGTCCGACACTTCTATGTTATCCCATCCATCTGGTACTTATGCACCAGATCACCCACTGTCTGAATCTGGTACCAAGAGCACCTCCCATTCAGATCTAGTGCCCATAGTTCATTCACTGTCGTGATCTGGTACCAACATCCGTAAATTGTTCTAGTCTGGTACCAACCAATTGTGTGTTGTTCGGATCCGATACTATCTACTGTATCTCACCTATCACGATCCAGTACCAATATAGGAAACATAGTATTCCAAGTTTAGCTCTAGACCATGCCTAAGATAATTTTTGAATGTTTATTGAATCATCAAATTTTCTAGCAAGACTATGTTAAGATAGTTTTATTATTGCCTCATCCTCATACACTTTGTGTCATGAGGATGAAGCTTAAAATATGTAACCGAATGTATAAATTTGACAATTGTTGATCTTCTAAAGATCTCACCTCCTTGTGTTTCATGACTAATACTGTTTAGATAGTCATGGCAAGGATGGTGGGAGATATAGAGAAATAGCATAACATAGCATGTGAAGCAGCGTTGCATATTGTAAAACGTATCCTCAGTTGGAAGTTTAATAGAAGAATGTCATTTATTTCCATGTCTTGATCATCAATGAATGAATGTGAGTTGAGTTGTTAGTATAGTTTAATTTCATGTTTTGAGAATTGAGTAAGAGTGATGTGTAGATTGAAGGCCAACTTACTGTAGACTCCAGTCACTGACATGTTGAAGCAGCAAGGGCCCACCGCCCAACAAAGGTCAGCATCCTTGTATATTAGTATTAGCATTTCATTTCAGTAGTGTAATTGTTAGATTAGTTGTAGCTTTGATTTCTCAATTTTAGTTCATCATCTCTGACAGTTTCAGATGTTAGTAGCACAATTCAGTTTAGGATTTTGATTACATGATTTCTTAAAGATATTTATTTACTCTGATTTTTCATATGCCCTATTTCTATTCTTATGTATTTGATTTCTCTTAGCAAACATATAAGTTGGCAACAATAGTTAAACATAATTGGAAAAGAACTAGTGAAGTTCACAATAGAATATTGTGAACCACAACATATTCAATATACTGGCTATTGAACTACCCATACTATGTCTTAGTGATTGATGTGTGATTTCCTTTTCAAAGTGTGATTGCACAGTTAGCTTTATGGGTCAGATAACAGAGTTGATATGTCAAAGAACTCCATCTCATACTTCCATGCACCACAATGGAGTAGATAGCCTCTCTGTGAAAGAAAACCAAAGTGTGTTTTAGTTTAATAGTTTTCTTTATTCCTAGCATCATAATCCAGATTATTTCTTTACTCATGACATTAGAATTACCTCTCTTACTAGTGTCTTGTAACTCTATTGATTACGAATCCCAGATTGATAATTAATGAGTGCATTATACTAATCATATAAGCAACACAACATTTCTCATCCCATCATTTCTTTGCAAAAGAAGGGAACTAAATTTGAATGGACACTCAAGTGTGAAAAGAATTTTAATCTGTTAAAGGAATTACTTACTAGTGCACCTGTGTTAAATATTGCTGACCCAAATGAAATTTTTTTGGTATGTACAGACCCATGTAAGGAAGGAATTGGGGGAGTCCTCATGCAAAATTGACATGTCATTGGATATGAGTCCAGAAAGCTTAAGGAACATGAGAGGAACTATGCCACCCACTACTTGGAACTTGCTTCCATTGTTCACGCCTTGAGAATGTGGAGGCATTATCTCATGTGGAAGAAATTTGAATTAAGAATAGACCACATTGGCCTGAAGTATATTTTTGAACAACCAACCTTGAATGCCAGGCAAACAAGATGGATGGAATTTTTAAGTGAATATGACTTCAATATCAAGCATATCAAGGGAAAGGAGAATAAAGTTTTTGATGCACTTAGTAGAAGAGTGCATATCATGCATGCTACTGCTGTTAGTATGCATCAGTCAGACTTGAAGAGCAGAATTTTAGATGGTCTTGTTATAGAATAACATTACCTACGGGTAAAAGAAAACTTATAGCAAGGAGATGTACAACAGAAAATAAAGGAGTATGAGATAAAGGAAGACGGATTACTCATGCATAAAAATAGAATCTATGTTCCTAGTTCCAGAGAACTGAGGAATTTGATACTGAAGGAAATGCATGATGTTCCTTATGCTGGAACTCTCGGTTACCAGAAAACAATTACAGTAGTAAGAAGCCAGTTCTTTTGGCCGGGAATGAAGAATGATGTTGTTGATTACATCGCTCGATGTATGGAATGTCAGAAGGTGAAGGCTAAGAATAGGCACCCAACGAGTTTGATGCAGCCATTTTCAATCCCAGAGAAGAAATGGGAAGTGATCACCATGGATTCAATCATGGTGGTGGTTGAAAAATTAACAAAGGTTTCTCATTTTGTTCCTATGAAGACAACGCACACAACGGCTAATATTGCAGAAATTTTCATGAAGGAAATTGCTAGGTTGCATGGGATACCTAGGAAAATTGTCTCAAACATAGATACAAAGTTTACCTCCAATTTCTGGAGGGGATTGTTTAAAGGTTTTGGCAAAAATCTAAAATTTAGCACAACATATCATCCCAGACAGATGGGAAAACAAAGAGAGTCAATCGAATAATTGAATACATGCTGAGAATGTGTGTGATGGATAAGCCATCTAGTGGGAAGATTACTTACACTTGGTTGAGTTTGCATATAATAATGGGTATCAAGCTTCATTGCAAATGAGCCCATTTGAAGCCTTGTACGATAGGAAATGTGATACTCCAGTAAGTTGGGACAACCTAGCAAATAGAGTGGTACTTGGGCCAGAGTTGCTCAAGGACATGGAAGACCAGGTGGTCAAGATCAAGTAGAATTTAAAGGAAGCTCAGGATAGACAGAAAGTTTATGCGAACAAGAAAAACATAGCTAGAGAGTTTAAAGTAGGGGAGCATGCACTTTTGAAAGTGAATCCCAAGAAAATCTCTTTGAAATTGGGTATTTGTACAAAGCTGGCAGCCATATTTTGTGGTCCATTTGAAATATTGGATAGAATAGGGCCAATTGCATACATGCTTGCATTTCCTGCTTCCATGAATGTGCATAATGTATTTCATGTCTCTTTACTAAATAAATATGTACATGATCCTAACCATGTTATTGATTGGTGTCTGATTCAGGTAGAGATAGAGGGAGATTTTCAGGTTCAACCAGTGCGAGTATTGGACAGAAAAGTCAAAATGCTTCAGAATTGAGTTATAGAGATGGTAAAATTTCAATGGACCTGCTACGGTCCTGAAGATGCTACCTGGGAGCATGAAGATTCCATTCAGGCATAGTACCCGCAAATTTTTGAATAAATTTGAGATTTTGATATTTATTTTGTATATGCACTGAGGATAGTGGAAAAATAAGGGGGAGGGGATGTAACACCCTAGGTTTTGAACCCCCATTTTAAATAATGTATTGTTACAATGTTGAGAGGCCTGAGTGCCCAAACAATTATTAACGGGCCAGTATGCCCAAGAAATGTAATTTTTTTATCATTATTAATAATAAACATATTGTTGGTTGCTAGACGGACAAGGACTAGAGTTATAGGGGGCTATGATTCCACAAGAGAGGGGGCTTGAGGGGATAAGTGTTTATTCCTATTCTAATTACGCTTTTTGTCTAAGAAAGGGGGATTGGTTACGTGATCTTCTTGGGGAAGGCCAGGAGGTTCTTGATTCCCCGTGAAGTTACTTAAACCCACCTCTGGTCTAATGGGGGGGTTCGATTGATGGCTTGTTCTCTGATTTCCTATACGTTCATTCATTTCCCTCACACACTTTCATGCACCCCCTTACCCATTCATTGATCCATCCTCATCCGTGTCTCAACTTGGGAAAGGGAACCAAACTGTTGAAGAATTAGCCATGGTATGGTGGGTTGTAGTGGTCTCTAGTGTGATCCAGCCCTGATTTGAGGCCTGGATGTCTGAGATGCATTGGCTTGTGCCATTTTTTTCTCACAAATGTGAGTCCTGGGAGTTCTAGCATTGAGATTCTGGACCAGTTGTGTTGGAGGCCCAGAAAATAAAGGAGAAGGACTACCTGAGGGACTACGTGGCTGAGAAGGGTGGAGGTCAATTATCTTGGGCAGTACAGGTTGGGTAGAAGAGAGTTGGGTACTTGGATTTTTGTGGGTGTTGGGAAACCTGTGAGAGCTTGAGAGCTGACTGGTTTAGGAACCCAAGTACACTCTGGAACTGTCCTTGTGGATTCATAGACCTGGCTCGGGGGTGACACTGTTGTTGAGATTTGGATCAGTCACACAGTGGTGTCTACGGTTGGGTGGAATGTCCTTGGTCTACAGCCAGTTGGTGTCACCTTTTTACAAAGATAAGTGCTCTTTGTTTTGATATTATTACATGTATATGAATTTATTTCCACTGTATATTTAATTATCATTTAATTGAATCTTTAGACTATGCATGCTTGTTGCATATTGTTGTGCATGTCGCTAAATCTTGTATCTTGTGTGTTCTTATTAATGAAAAAAGGTATCGATAAGAGAAATAAGTCCAAGGGCGGGCTTGAAGGTAGCATGCCCCGGCCATTGGGTGGTTGGGGATGTTACAATTTCCAACTTCTTCCTAACAACACATTATAGTCAAACGACACATCAACTACTTCAACCTCCATGCAAACTGATTTTCCCCTAGCTTAACTAGACAAGAAGGAATAATACCATGTGGTCGAAATGATCGTCCATCGAAAATAGTCAAGAGTGTAGGAGAGGGGGTAAGCTCAGGAGAACTGATAGCTTTCCAACATGACAAGGACATTACGTACGTTGAAGAACCCTCATCAATAATGATTCTCTTAACTAAAAGATTGTTGCAAACAACACCAATATGGAAAGTTACATGATATGGAAGGAAGGGCTTCACGTCAGTAGCATTGAATTTTCTTATGAGTTGACTGGAGGAATCAACAACTCTTGTGGAAGACAATAACATGGCGCGTTATGAGGGGTAACTTTGGATCACCTCCAAAGCAGACATTGCATTGAGGGTATGATCCAAATCCTAGAAAATCGAATAATTGGGGGAAACTCTTACATTGGGATTATTTGTTGTCCATTTATAGACACCATTAGGTATGTGTGACATTGTCTCTTTCTCAAGCTTCTCTATGTGAAGATGGGCATGATCCTCTAAATCTTTCTTACCCTTCTCGGTCGACTATGGATTATCATAATTTTGAGATATTGACAACAAATATGTATCCTTTAGCTTTGAATGAATAAGAATATTCAATACACCTTGATATCCATCAGATGGAGGTGCACTTGAAGTTCCCCCTTGCGGGTTGAAGTTGGAAGAACTGGCCTACAAATTTTTCCCTTGTGGAAAGGGATTCTTTAACATAGTAGGTTTTTGTTGTTGATTAAAATTTATAAGATGTTGGGCTTCTTCCATCCATGGGAATTGATGTATAAGTTGATCTTCATGACAAAGCTTACAAGGAAATTTCACCTTGCTTTTTTCATCATTGGCTCCCTCGGCATTCTTATCATATTTTTTTTTATTTCCCCCAACCCTTCTTACCCTTTCCTTTTTTCTTCTCGTCGGGTTATTGAGGACCCTGTTGAAATTACTAAGACAACTGAGAGGGGGGGGTGAATCAGTTGTTATTGTGCTTAAACTATTTTAAGTCTATTAATAAATTCTTAATCTTTCTTCAAGTGATCATCAACATTATACAACATATGGACAATAAAAGTAATGAGCATCAGTCACACATAAGGTATACACAGAGACAGATTTTCATGAGGAAACCCATAAAGGGAGAAAACCTCTTCTTCTTCA
>ML782463.1:672096-687495 GCA_009831015.1 Picea engelmannii | reverse complement strand
CAACTTGTTTGAGAGCACCAACTCTCTGGTTTCTCTAGCACCCACTAGAAGGAAGCACCAACTCCCTTAATGTTCCAGCACCAACTAGATGGAAGCACCAACTTCCAGTTACACAGGCTCCAACCTATATAACAGAGAACACTCATTCTCCCTTGCACCACCCTGCCACCCTGGTTTCTCTGGCTGCAACCAGATGGAAGCTACAACTCCCTGTGTTCAAGATCCCAATTGAACCTCTGAGGACAACAGTCTTCCCTAGCACCACCCAACCACCCTGGAATATAAATGAATAATTAAACAACCAACTACACAGATAAATCGATTCTTACCACTTCTTCTCTATTCTGTAAATCTGGTCTTCTTCTAACTGTTCTGCAATTCTTCTCTTCCTTTGTCTGTTCTGCAATTCTGCTCTGCTTCAACTTGTTCTATCATTCTTCTCTGCTTCAATTCTTTTCCTCATTTGTTACTCTTCTCTGAGTTTTATCTCACACTGTGCATATTTTCAGTCTCACACTGCGCGTCCTGTGATTTTCCCTTTCTTACAGTTTAATTCATTTTTCATCTAGAACAGTCAGACACGCACAGTCTGTATATTTTTATTTTATGCACCACACCCACAGTAGTTACACTTCGAATCTTTTGAGGCAAAAGAAAATCGTCTCAGCAACTGAAATGCCAACCGATCAGGAATCATGAATCAGTTTTGCAAACTGATTCATAATTGATGAATTAACTGTGAGAGAGAACAGTAGCCCTACGATCATATTCAAGTTTATCTTCACTGTTGGATGAACTTTATTAATCTTGCCTTTAAATCGGGTTTCATCATTTTTGCATTCATGTGGCCAAGTGTCTCGACACTTCATGTCACGATCTCCGAAACTCCGATACAGAGATTTTCTGCGCTAGCTCCTTCCTCTATATGACCATGGCCATGACCAAGCACTTATGCATAAAGTTCTTTCCGTGAATTTGCATTTGGTGAATCTGGAGATGAGGCATCTCAACTCTCCAAGTCGCAATCCTCGAAACCCCAAAATGGAGCTTATTTGAACTGACTCCTTCCCTTCTCGTGACCACCGGTGGTGACCATAGGCTATGCCAAAAGGCGCTTCATATTTCGCGATTTTATAAACTTCATCGAGTCTAATCGATGGTTGAAATATCCATAGATCCGACGGTCCAGATCTTATCGCGATCTCGCATCTCACGATTTTCCACACCATGCTCCGTTGACTCCAAGTCAGCGACTTGTCCTATGATTCGATGGTCCAGATCTGATCTTAATTCAATGGCTCAGATCATATCGCGATTTTTCATATCACGATTTCGGCGTTCTTGTGGTTATGTTTCTTGCCTCTCCAAGTCGTGATTCACGAAACTCTGAAATGGAGTCGGATCAACGGTCTAGATCACACCTTGATCTGACGGCTGCAATTAAATCACGATTTTTCATATCGAGATTTCGATGGTTATGTTTCTTGCCTCTCCAAGTTGTGATTCATGAAACTCCGAAATGGAGTCGATTCAACAGTCCAGATCACACCTTGATCTGATGGCTGCGATTAAATCACGATTTCGGTGGTTATGTTTCTTGCCTCTCCAAGTCGTGATAGGCGAAGCTCCGAGATGGAGCTGGATCAACAGTCCATAACAAACCTCGATCTAATGGCTAAGACAATTTCACGATTTTACATATCGTGAATTCGCCATTCTTGTGGTTATGTTTCTTGCCTCTCCAAGTCGTGATTTGCGAAACCCCGAAATGGTGTGGGATCAACAGGCTCGATCAACACTTGATCTGATGGTCATCGAGAATTGTAAATGGGATCCAATGATTAGAAATGCTTCTTCTCCTCCCGAACTTACTTTGTTTTGCTTACTCTAATCTTTCCATCGATGATCTGCCAACAATCCTCTGTACTATCTCTTCTGAGCTTATTCAAATCTTCTCTGCAACGTCTTCTCATAATGCCCATCTATTACATACTTTATGTACTCATTCCATCTTCATTGTTGTACTTTCCATCAATGACAATCATACAAGCATGTGTTGTCTGTTAAATGTTTTCCAACAGACCCTTTGAAGTATTTGTTAGCACAGAATGTACGTCGGAAGACTGGGTGGCAGGGGTGGTCGAGAAAGAGGTTGGACCAGCCACAAGTTGTTGAATAACAAGTTTTTTCATCTGGTTTGTAGCCAGGTCTGTGGCTTTATTTTGAGAAGAACCCACTATTTCATCGGCATGATGGTTAGACTTTGGCTTTTCCAAGTCAAGGGTAGACCGCGGTGCAACTAGAATAATCACGAAGAGCATGCCTAATTGAGAGTAAATGATCTCTAGTTGTTGCACTTGAAATATCGCTTGTTCTTCTTAAACCACTCTTGAAGTTGCCACATCCTTCGAAATGTATGGGAGTAGATATTTAAGGAACCACTCAAGGAGAAGCTCTGGCAGAACCATAGCTTTGATTAAGCTCTTCCTTCTCCTCCATTCCTGAATATGATCGAAAATGTGTGTGGCCTTATCTTTCTCAAAATTGTCCAACAATTTTGTCCTTGTGTCGTACCAGACAAGGAATTGGAAATGGTTTAGGAAAACCATGGCTAAATCACCAAAAGTTGAGTTCTTCCCCCTTTCAAGTTCAATGTACCACTTGGCAGCACCTCTGGTAAGAGTATGCTGGAACAAACACAATTGAATTGAATCGTCATTAAGCGAGTTGGATGAACACCACCAGTGGAACGTCGTTACGTGTTCCTATGGATCCTCACCAATTTTTCGTATGAATTTGGGTATGTCTGAAGGTAGCTTGGTTGGGAACACAAGCCAACTAGGTTCATGACAAATGGGATCATTCAACAACTTGGATAAGTCTGGAAAATGCAGTGTTTCCAGAAATGGTAGTCGAGGTTGCGTCATTGACTGATTGGCAGCCTGAAAAGAAGGTCATGGGTTGAAACTAGCACCAGGTTTCCAGAAAGAGTTTTCGGTTGAACCAAAGCTTGGGATAAAACCTTGTTGACCCTTTTTTAATGGAGGAAATCCTCCACCCATCTGGTTTCCGAGAGGAAAACTGGGGTTTCTCCAGCGAACCCCCCATGGAAAGGAAGAAATATTGGCATGTGAGTAGACTAACCGATAAAGGGTTTGCCCCCTTGCAAAATCCCTTGCGAGGGATTCCACTAGCCTTGGAGAGGGGTACTCCCCAACGGTGCCCCTAGTGAGGAAAAATGTCCTTTCGAAGGGACAAATTGACCTTGGAAAGGGTTTCCCCCTACCAACACTATGGATGCGGTTAAAGGGTTACTCTTGAACCCACCATAAAGTGTGAATGGGGTCAATGTAGATGACATATTAGTGGATTGATATCCGCTACCCATAGAGGTGCCCCAACCCCATGTGGGGTTAGGGCCAAAATATTGTAAAGGTTTTCTTCTAACGAATGGGGCTAACAGAGGAATGTGACCTCCACCCCAAGTAACGACTTGGTAAGGAGTTGGAGTGCTCCCTGCACCAACATTCAAATATTTGGACATGGGTTGAGAACTAACCAACATGTTAAGCACATCCATCGATGAAATTCTGTATGAGGCAATGTTATTGATCGTCGCAGTGATGGTGGATTGAATCACACCTGTCGTTTGGTTCGACATACTAGGAGGAAATATTCCCTAGTAGAGATCACTAAGGTGAGAGTTGCATGGGCTCCCAACCCTAACAATAGCAAAGTGTCATCCATAGTGGCCCAGTGGGGAGGGATACTATAATCGAGGTTTGATCTAGGAGGTGGGACTTATAGGACTGGTAATGGAAAATTCTCAAGTAATGAAGGATTAAAGTGTGGAGTGAACTCCTCAGCTCCAAGAGCATTGACTTCTAGAGGGTCAATGTCTACGATCTCGGTCTGACCGATTAGTAGGAAAGTGTTGAATGGATCAAGCGGATGCCTTTATGGAGGCGAGGGAGAATTATTTCTAACCTCTTCCTCAGGTGGAAGGCCTTGAATTCTCCTCGATCTTTGGGGCAGTTAATGATCCACTTTGAGTGATCATCTCTCAGTGGCAATCTACTAGCCTTCCTAAAGTTGAACTACATTCACCAATCACACCACTACAAATCCCTAAAAGACAAGACAAACACAAACAAATTTGTTAAGATTTTGACTCAAGTGGATTAGGTCTTGCGATCATAATAACAACAAAGTGGGCTCAGGTCCTTCCAGACAGAGGCATGGGTTGATTAAGTCCCATGGGCCAACGCACGAAGGTATGAGAAGAAGCTATCCTGAACTCCACATATCAGCCTTATCTAGTGCAAGTGTCCTTGCTTCGCGAGGCACCCTCCAACAATACTAAAATGTGTGATACAAAGTATTCCCCTGGTACTATGGAAAACCCAAAAACTCACCTTTAGATATACCTAGGAGAATCAACTATGGTTACCAGCTCACATTCAACACCTAGGGGGTACATTCGATAGTTGGGATCAAACGTGTGGGCAAGGTAGAAAATCTCGAAGCCTCGAAATCACCACCTCTCACAGAGGTGTAGGTACAATCAAAACCCCCAATATAGGATCTCTCCACTACGCTCAGTCCAAATCTAGAGGGGAATATCCTCGGTTATTCCTTACACAATGTCATGTTTAACTCCTATAATAGAGGAACTTCCAGACTAAACCTATACGACAACTGGATTCTTCACTCCCTATCTCAGACACCCATGTTGGTTTAGTGGCCTTGGAGAAATTTACTCTCCAACCTACACCAAGGCCCTATCCTAAACTTGTTTGTTCACCCTAGAAAATGAAAGTTTATAATATATTTTAGTTAAGCATTCATTTTAATGGGTTGTTCTTTACTCAGAAAGGGTGTGGATGCAACTTTGGTGATGTTCTGTCTGACTCCAAAATTAATGAAAAATAAGAACAAAATGCAGTTTCTTCAAATGAGAAATGAATACAACTATGCTTACAAAGAAAAATCTTTTTCTTTTTAATGAAAGAGAAAAAATTTTAATGCAAGATTTGAGACACCTTGAAATGCACACTAGAATTTTCTTTTCAGAAACCCAATACAAAACTTGCACAACTAGATTCTTTTGTGTTTCCAATGAAAGGCTACCACTACCAAAGTGATATGGAAATGTAACTACCTGAATGCTAAATACCTAACTCTTTTCTTGTAATTATGAGAGGCAAGGGTTCAAGAAAGGAGATGTAAGCAAACAAGCATATTTTGTTTCTTTTTCGCTTTTTAAAAAGAAAATAAATGGAATTTTACTTTTTATTTTTCAAACAAAGGAAAGTAGGTATAATGAGAGAAACAAACATACTAAGGCCACTAAAATCTCAGTGGAACTGGAAACACCCCCAGATAAACAAGACTGAAGCTTCAAACACCTAAGAACCTTATAACTGAAATTGAGAATCATAAAGACTTTTTCCTTTTCTATATAATAATTTTTTTTCAAAACAAAGCAAAGCCAGAAAGGGACTTGGGACACTCAAAGGAACTAACCAAACTCAACTCCAAACCCAGAATCAAAAGATATCTTTTTTAAAAAACTCTACTTTAACACAGGTCTGCGACTATGTGCAGTGCAACTCGCAGATATCCGCGGGTTGTATAGGAGCAACTCACGGATGTACACAGGTTGTAAAGAAGAAAATCATGGATGACTTGGGAAGTTCAGAAAATCAAAAATCCACTCAAGAGAAGAGGGCTTCCAAATCTTGAAAACACCTCCTGAGAATATAAATCTCTATGAAAAACCCAGAAAATACAGAAAACATAACTAGGCAAGAAACAAGCAAGGGACCCTAAACAAAATGACCCAAACTAGGAGAATCCCTAGTATGGTCACCAATTTTGTTGAAAGGATATTTCCCCCATGACTTTGGGTCAAGTCATAGCATATCGAGATCTGATTGAAAAGACTAAAATATTCCCTCACAAACAAATGTGAAAACTCAAAAATAACTAGTTTTGTTGGGAGAGAGTAGGGAAAGAGAGAAGGAGAAAGTGTGCACCTTAAACGCTTTGGTCAATGTCGATCCTCGCTCCTAATTTTTGAAGCGCTCCTAACCTTTGTCGAAACAAGCCTACAAAATGAAATCAAGACAGATATTGCAATAAGGTAGTTACGTAATCAAGTATCATATATATCATGTATTATATCCAAAGCAAGTATGGAAAATGATAACATAACATATTGCAATGAACACAAAATTGGAGGGAAAGAGAACTCTTCTATTAACTCCAAACATCAAAATTAGTTACAACCTGACTCACTTATGGCACTGCTTTGGAGCCAATTGTTCGGGTTCCTCTAGAGATCCTTCAAGCATATACTCAACGATGAGGATCTTCCTTGAATATCCCAATATGGATAAGGAGACACCTTATGACTATATAAGAAGGAAGAAACACTAGAAATTGAGTTTACGGGTTGGGGGATGATACTCAAAGGATAAAAGGAATAGGGAAGCTTGATAGATTTCAACAGCATAACCTTGCACCAAAAGACTTCTTCTCATTATATCCCTCAATGGTGCTTTTATATCTTCCCCAAGGGGTTAGGGAAGTTGGAATCCGTTTTGTACTTGCATGGGGATGTTTGGAAACGATCCCAACCGAAAAAACCCACCCGAAAACTCAGAATTATTTTATTTTTCATTATTTTTTAGGGCATCTGTGGGTTTAATACTAACAAGTCATAGATGTTCATGTGTTTCATCAAAGGAGATCGTGGATATGTGAAAAATACATGTTTTTTAGATTATTTGCATGAGGAAAGTTGGGAATTTGTCTAGAAATCCAAGGGAAAAGGTTAAGCCATGGCACAAATGCATAGGTGTGGGATTTTGTGCCATAACAATATAATTATGTTATCGGTTTTGTCCTCACTCAAGAGGGACATTTGGTTTCCTATCATAGTGAAACACTATCTAATTTTGTCCGTAGGTATCCTACCTATGACAAAGAGATGTACTCCATTGTGCAGGCATGCTGATAGTGGAAGCATTACATTATGGGCAAGGAAATGATCATCCACACTAATCACAAGCCTCTACAATTCATGTTGACATAAGGAAACCTACATAATGACCGCCACCATAATTTTTTCACATACCTGCAACAATTCCACTTGAACATCAAGTACAAGAGGGGAAGAACCAATCAAGTTGTCGACTGCCTCAGTCGACCTCCAATTGAAACACTAACCACGATGCTCAACTCTTGCATGCATGATACCCTAGGGTGGTTCTAGTTATATGATAATGACCCCAAATTCGTTGTCGCATATCCAACACTAGGTGCAGGCATACTAGTTGCAGACCTTCATCTCCAAGAGGGAATGATATTCCATCTCGACCATCTATGTGTTACTTCAAGAAAATATGCAAAGTTGATATGGAAGCTCATTATAGTCAGGTGGTAGGACAATTTAACACAGAAAAAATAGTGGCAGTACTACAAAATTATTTTTATTAGTCGAAGCTTCACCAAGATGTCAAAAAGTGTATCAGATCATGCACTGCTTGCACCATTTCCAAACCCGCCATTAAGAAACATGGGCTATACACACCCTACCTACTTCTAAGAAGTCTTGGGAGTTCATATCCATGGATTACATGTCCGTTTTACCTTCAACAAAGCATGGTAATAACTGTGTCTTTGTGGTTGTTTATTGATTCTCTAATATGGTAGTTTTGACACCCTACAAGAAGGGTATCACAATCGAGGCCACTGCTAATCTCTTCTTTGAGCATGTTTGTGTTCATTTCGGGCTACCACGGACTATTATTTCAGATTGTGATAGCAAGTTCATGAGTACATTCTGGTCTAATATGTGTTCATTGATGGACACCAATCTCACCAAATAAGCTGCATTATGTTAGAGTCTTATATTTCATAGTATCATATGGTGATTGAATATTTCTCCTTCAGTGATTTTGTGTTGTAAATAAGATTTCATTCTACAAATGATTTCCAAAAGAAAAAGAAAAAAGAAAAATGAAAATGAAAAGAGGGTATAAAAGAAAAGAAAAGAAAAGAAGAAGGAAAAAACAAGAAGAGAAAAACAAGAAAACCCCATGAAAAGAAAAACAAGTTTAAATCATATAGTCTTATCATAATCAAACATTTTTAAATTTTTGTTGTTAGGGTAGAGAATAATTTTATCCAAACTGTGTAATCTTGGCTAAAGTAGTTAGGTAGAGGAATAAATTAATCAAATTGTTTAAGCTGGATTAATGAGTTAGATGCATAGGATAGAAGATAGGTTAGATGAATTTTCCTTTCAGAGAAAACTGAACAAGGTTTGCACATTAAAAGGCACCCTAAGTTGATGAAAGTAAGTTAGTTTAGCATAGGAAAAATAAATTAGAATGAAAAGTTCAAAAAGCTAACTTTTTTCTTTATGGCGCATGTATTTTTATCCAAAGTTTGGAATTTGACAAGACATTTTGTCTTGTAGAGCATAATCTTCGCGCAAATATCCCTCGGTGACACCACCCTTTTCCCAATCAACGGTCCTAAATTTCTTTCATCCCCCCCAACCTACCTACCTTTATCAGCAGAGGGGGGGGTCCAAAAATTGGTTTTCCCCACTACGGACCCACATAACATGGAAATCCCTCATTGTTTCGCACCCACCCCCCTATTTCCATATACCGCCGACCCCCCCCCTCCAAAATCTACCTAACCAAATCCCGACACCACTCACCTCTCTCGTCGCTTCTTACCCTCTCCCTACGTGACACATGTCCCACACATTATACCCATTAGCCAATTAATTCTTCCCCCGTGACCGTTATTTGTCCCATAACGGTCCTGCGCCCTAACGGATATTCTTGTGCATATAAAAACCCCCTCTTTTTCCCCGTTACATTGTTTGTTGACTAATAACCCGCGAAGACCGCGTTGAGCTAGTTGTCAAACTACCACCGCCATCTCTCACCTTCAACATGTGAATTTTTCCCGGTAATTACAACATTTCCAACCTATTTTACTGTTCATTTGTCAATTATGGCTCCCAAGGAAATTCTGTCGACACCTCTGAGAACCCAATAGTTCCCCCTCTTATTGACCTCGACCAAATTCCTCTGGAAGACAGAGACTATAAAGTTGTAGAGACGAAGTGCGAATTTGATTTTTTCAAATTACATTGTTGGCTAAAGGATATGTTCGTCGACCAGATTGATGAAATTGGACTCTGGGAATCCAATTTTCCCCTATACATGTTTCCCCATACTTATCCTTTCCCTGAATTTGTCCTCAAATGCCAAGACAAAGAGCCATTACTTCTCCCACTGGTGAAATTATGTTCATATTTACCCCTGAGACCATTGACCAAATGCTACAGATCCCTCAAAGTGACTCCACCACCCCTTTCTATGTCGAAGCCCTAAATGAATTATACCAGAAATTAACCTTTCCCTCGAGAGCCCATATTTTTTATATTTTCCTCCCTGAAGATACCCAATTGCCTAAGAAAAATCCACCATACCCTTCTACTATTTTCATAGTGAAAGCTAACCAGATTATCTCCATGCTCTCTTTTTTGTTAGGTTATTATTCTGATGAATGGGTAGATGAACCTATTTTAGGTTTTTTGTCCATTTTCTCTACAGAAGAAAAAGTTTCTATGAAATTCAATTTCAGACAATTCTTGGCTAACAACATTCATGAACAATTCCTAAAGTTGCCAATCGAAGGGATGTTCAAATATTCTTCAATTATGGTTTATATGTTCTTATTCTATAAAGCATACATGTTTCCTTTTGCACTCCAGAAGCTAAATGAACAAGGAAGCCCACAGTTAGTCATATTTTGGACTTCATTGGTGAGAAAGAATTCAACAAAGTACAGTTTCAAAGATTTCATTGATCAGATCATTTATCCAGCTACTGGTTTGCTGAGAAACAATACAGAACCCAGGGTGAGTGAATAAATTCAAAAGGTTTTACAACTAACTAATCAAGCCAAGACATGTGAATGGTATTATACCACAATTATATAGAAATCAGGGTGTATGGATGTGAGCTGCCACCATACAAGTTGCCTAAATACCTCCTAATGAGGAATTTTTCATTGGAGTACATAAGGTAGATGATAAATTCAGATGAAATTTATTTTGTAGCAGCCAAGAAGAAATCTCAATTCAGAATCAAAACTCAAATAGGACCATTCATTTGCAACAGCAGAGTAGCAGGTGAAGAAGCATACATCCTTTTAAAAAAGATAAAGTTTCCTCTAATCTTCACTTGGTCATATGACCCATTTGTCATCATTTCTGAGATGAGGACCAAACAGAAGAACACTCCCTATGTGCATACACAAAGGCCAAAAATTGAAAGATATATGAACCAGGTTGAGTGGATAGATAACACTTTGCAAGAAGCAGAAGCACAACCTATGTCCACGACCACTTCACAGACCATCACACCTCAAAGGCAAGCAGAGAAAATATCAAGGTAGGAAGACTCTCCTTCAGTCACATAGGTCTCAGCAAATTATTTTCAAGTTTATAGGAAGAGGACTAAAACCATTCATACAACATGTTTCCTTAAAGAGGGAGAAATGCAGTCTACAATACTTTTGGAAGTCCCACTCTCTTTAACATAGTCAGACAGTTTGTTTGCAGGATCTCCATCATCACCAGCTTCACAAAGAAATCTAGACACAGCTCTAACATCTTAGTCAATTCATGGAGAAAAGGAGTCAAATATTTTTGACAAGTATAAGGAAATTAAGCAAAGGAATGAACTTCTCAACAACAGTACTTATACTCAATTTTGGAAACATACCTCTACTACTCAGCAAGGACTTTTGTTATCCTTTGACACAGAGAATGGAAGAATTCAAATGGAATTTTTACATGCATAAGTCCCTTATCCAAAGACAACAGTTGATTACAAGAAGACTTCATTTGAATTTGACATAAAGGATGTCCATCATGTTGACCAAATTGTTGGAAATATTGTCATTGATGTCAACAGTTGAAGTGATGATCTGTAATGATGAAATACATCAGATGATATTGTCATTGATGTCAACAATCGAAGTGATGATCTATAATGATGAAATACATCAGATGATATTTTCATTGATGTCAACATTTGAAGTGATGATTTGTTGTTAAATGATAGATGGCATTGTCATTGATGTCAACAGTATATCAGTCAGCAAGAAGATAGCAAATGCAGATATCGACATCACAATTTCATGAGGAGGAGCGAACAGAAGAAGTGAATTGTATGAAGATCAAAGCTCAGAAGTACAGAAGTATTTCGTGACTATTGTTGATAACGATAGGATCAACAATGATTCAATGATCAAGCTCTGAAGGAAGAACAGATTGCAGAGATATCATCGGGATCAGTGAAAATACTGAACAGTTGCTCAATGCGCAGAAAATGTGAGAAGCCTCAACAATTGTCCGATTAGAATGAGAATCTCAGCAGCCATCTGATCAAGATTTTTACCATGTTGATCGTCTGATACAACGCACATAGGTCATTTGAGTGACCGTGGGCTTGAGGACCATTGAAATATCATGACCATTGATCTGCTTCAATAATACCCGTCAGTCGTCGAATCCAGTGGAGCTGCAAGGAGGATAATCCCAAGAGTTAGTTAACACTCCAAAGCAGTGAAATGATCTGATCCTTATATCAAGAGGACACGTGGAAAGTGACTATAATTTCGTTGACTCGCAGATCAGGAAAGTCAAAGACAGTGTTGCATGAACTCATGAAACGTGAAATCGCGATATGATCTGGACCATTGGATCATGGAGGGTCATGGATTTTCGATCCAACGTAAGCGGATATTGGGAAATCGGATATCAGGAAATCATGAATGGAAGAAGGGAGGTGATTAGTCCTCCAAAATTGCGAAACGTGAAATCCCGATAAACTCTGGGTCATCATATCACAAAGGTACGAGGATCGTTAGATCTGGGAGAAGCTACACAATGGTTAGCTGTGAGTTCCTTCGGAACTCTGGACTTAGATAATTTGGAATGGCAATGACTAAAAGATCTCAAACTCGCGAAGTCTGGAATTCCGAAGAGATTTTAGCCGTCGGTTGGAAGGCGGGCACGTGGCATAATATCAACAATTTGGGGATTTGTGATTCAGAGAATCAGAGACGAGAGTTGTTCAAAACCCCAAAATACAAAGCTCTGAAGTCAAGGAGGAAGACACATATCAAGGTCCACGTCATCTTGAGTGATGCCAATGACAGACCACGTCAACAAGGACAAGTGGCTCAGTCAGAAAGTGACAAGTGTCAAGTTGAAATTGGCATTTTAGGCACATGTAAGTCATGAATCAGAGTGACACGTGGCTACTCGGCACGTGCCAAGTCATCATGTAACGTCAACAGGTTTACGTCACGTCAAGATTTTCTACTTTGAGAGTTTTGCATAGCAATCAAATACTTTAATATCTCGAAGACCCGAATGCCAAAATTTTGAAAGGGACACACGTCAGTAGAGTTACAACTTTGAGAGATTTGACATGTTGGATGTCACAAAAACTCTGAAGGGAAAAAGTGTCGAAATTATGGTGGCCATCCATCTCGATGAATGATTAAATCATGGCCGTCAGATTTTGCAGTAAAAGTATGAGTGCAAGTTTAAAGTGGACCGTTGATGTATCTCCACGAGATAAACTTGAATCGTCCAATTGTATCGACGATATTGTAATCGGGATTTTTTGTAATGTTTTAAGTTACGAAGACCCGAAGGTCGAAGTGCCGAAATCCTGTCAGTCATCTGTCTCATCAGAAGATCGAATCATGACCATTGATTTGGTAAAGCACTCAAGCACTTGTTCAAGCTTAGCATTCGTTCACCGTCGTTGGTCATATGCTATAAGTGTTTTATTATATGTTGCTATAATTGATAAAGCATGTGGTTCTGTAACGCATGGTCATATGTGATGGTTTGAAGGAAGCGCCTCCACAGAATTGGTCTCTGTGAAAATAACAGAGAATCGATATATGATCAAATATGGTATGTTGGTGAACCAAGAACGCAGCAGAAACATAAGTACGAACTAATGAGTTGATCCATGTCTGTGATCAACTCATGAAAAAAATGAATCGATTCATGGTCATGATTAAAAGAGAGTTAAATCATGAAAAACATGAATAATGAATAAAAAGGAAAAATGATATTAATTAAAGTTTAGATTATCATTTTAAATGAAAAGGTACAATGGTTCAAATGAAGGGACACGATGTTTTTAAATTTCACACCAGTTTTAAGATTATATAAATGAGAAAAAGTGGTGAGAAGAATGTGTCTCTATGGTTCATATTAGAAGATCAAAAAACAGGAGCAGAGTCCAAGATGAAGAACTATTTGTTCTAAGGTGCATGTCAAAGTCTTATTGAATATCAAGAGCAGAAGAAGACAGAGCAACAGTTATGAAATGCAGTACTTGATACAAAAGACCATACAAGAAATGGTTGCAGCAGACGAGTAGAAATTACAGCAATTGTTGCATGAGTCAAATTCAGTGAAGTACAGAAGATATTGTATTGCATTTATAAATTAGGGTGGTTGGGTGGTGCAAGGGCAGTTTGGTGCCTATAGAGGGAGTTGGAGGTTCCTTGTCAGTTGTAGCTGACTAAACAGGGGGTTGAAGCCTCTTACAAGTTGGTGTTGGTGAATGAGGGTGTGGGTGCATCCCTCCAGTTGTAGCTGGTAAATGGGGTGTGGTAGCATCCCTTCAATTGTAGCTGAAGAAACTTGGAGAATGTCTCTCCATCAAGTTGTAGCTTGAAAACAGTTTTGTAAGAGAATATTTTATTAATGAGAAAAGAGTTGGTGGTTTTCCCTGTTGGGTTTCATGATAAAATATTGTGTTCATAAGGGTTTGTTGTTCATCATATATTTCTTAATTGAATAATTAATGTGTGTTCTTAATATGGATGAAGATAAAAAGAAAAAGTAGGCAATATTGATTCACCCCCCCCCCTCTCAGTATTACTGGATATTTCATCAATTGGTATCAGAGCCAAGGTTCTTTAAGAATAATCTAACAAACTAAAAGGAAGATCAAATTAAGCACACATGGATGGAAAAAAGATTTACAATGAGAATGGAACTCTAATAATTAGAAAATAAGAATACATATTTTGGAGTACAAGAATGGAAAGTCATCTGAAGGCATTGGGACATTATGTATGGAATTCAGTGATCACTGATTATTTCCCACCAAATAGAGTAAGGACTCAGTCAAGAAAAATGAAATCAGTCAAGCAAAAGAAGAAAAGAAGGAAGTTGATGTCTCAAGCAAAAACCTTGCAGATCTAAAAGAACTAAGGGAAAACTATGTCAATCTTAAAATCCAACTCGAAGAAGCCAAAATGAGAGAAGAGGTAGTAAGGAACCAGTTGGACGAAAAAGAAGAATCTTGTCATAAGATGGAAGCAGAAGTTGTGAATCTTAGAAAGAAGGTTGAGAATTTAGACACCCAAATCAAGTTCTTGAACAACTCCATGACCATGGATGAGATCTTGGATAGTCGGAGATCACCATATGACAAAACCAGTCTTGGCTACAATAAGGAAGAAATTAGTAATCTCAAGAAACCCGATGCAAGTCCTTCATTTGTAAAGAGTGAAGACAGGTCTGATGCAAGTCTTTCTTTTATAAAAAGGGAAAGAAAGTATGATGTGGGTTCTTAATGTTCAAATAATAAAAGAAACACTACAAAAATTAGAATATTAGATCAAGGAAGACATCCAAAAGCTACTCATACACCTCAAAGAAAGTTCAGAATACAGACATCTTCATCGATGAATCAAAGAAGGTATGAGAGTGTCTTTAAAGGTTATTGTTTTTCTTGTAACCAATATGGTCATAAAGCCTTGGATTGTAGGCATCATGGAAGAAAACAAGTTGGTAGATTCAACAACAGTATAACATGTTGGAACTGCAATCATGTTGGATGTATTGCTACACATTGCTACACTATGAGATGCTACAGTTGTGGTAGATATGGTCACAAAGCCCATGATTGTTGGAATTCAAGAAGATAGCCAATAAGAAATGATTCACACAATATGACAACAAGAGTAAATAAGAAGACATGGAAAAGAAAATATGAATTAGCAAACAAGAAAGATGAGGAAAATATTGTTCATGAAACTGATGAAGTTAATGATAGGAGTTTGGAGGATGAAACTACTAATAAGGAATATTCTCAAGACAAGAATAAAGAATCTTCTAGTGCACATAATAATGACGTTGACGATGAATCTCCAACGGTAGAACAACAAAAATAATTGAGTGATGATTATTTCATAAATCTTTCAATCCTATTTTAATGGTAAACTAAAACTCTTTCCAAAAAAAAAAAAAAAAAAAAA
>ML782463.1:661599-672001 GCA_009831015.1 Picea engelmannii | reverse complement strand
ATTGATATTGGAGGGAAGTTTTCAGCACATCAGTACTCATATTGAATAGAGGTCGACTCAGGATTAATAGTAGTAAAACTCCTTGTGAACCCTGTTTTGGAAGAGCTCATTCGGTAAAATACTTCAAGGTCTTTGGAAGTAAGGATTACATCAAAATGTTGCTTCTGCGATATATTTCCCCCAGAGATCAAGTATGTGTCTATCATTTCCAACAGAGGCGTAGTATGCAATGGAATTATGTGTTGGATGATCCTTACCGATCAGGATGCTTCCTTCATCGTCTTCCATGACATTGAGACTGACGTTTTGTTTAGAGAAACATTGCATCAAAAGGATTGATAAGAATCTCATAAAATTTTATGTCAGGTCTGATGAAGGTATCCTTCTTGGATATGCTTCTACCAAGAAAGCATACCGATGCTACAATCTTAGGTTACATAAGATTTTTGAGAGTGAAGATGTCAGGGTGGATGATATAAAAACAATTGGTATCTTAGTTATAGACCGATGAGAATCAATGGGAAAATCCAAGAGTTGTTTGAATAAGAAGAGCTACAATTGCACAGTGTTCTAGTAAGACAGATGCTCTCTGATGGAAAAAATGATGTACATTATATCCTGCAGAGATAACAAGAGGAGAAACCCTATCAGAAAAAGATACCCTTTTTGAAACAAAGGGGGAGAACTGTCAGTAAAAACTCAAGGGAAGTTTTGGTTAGTAAATAAGAAAGTGATTAGATTAAGTTTTGAAAAGACTCAATCACTACAAAAATTTGTATCAAGAAGACTACTCATATGAAACACAAAAATCCCAAGCAACTGAGATAAGAAGTTAGTAAATCAACAGGGTATGAAACCTTGTTAGGAAGAGCTACCTCTTCAGATATAAAAGGGGAGAGTAGTTAGAAGAAGAGAGAGAGCATATTGACAGGGGGAGTCATTCGTTTATGAAAGAAAAAGGTTGATTACAAGAGGAACTACCAGTGGATAGAGAAGTACTTATACAGACAGATCATAGGAAAATAAACTCATTGCCATTGATGTCAAAGGGGGAGAGAAACTTCATATAAATTAAAACTTCATAAAAGGAAATCATCAACACAAGGGAAGTTTTGTATATGAAGTTAGTGTGATGACCTCAATGATAAAGGGGGAGATTGTTGGAAATATTTTCATTGATGTCAACAATCGAAGTGATGATCTGTAATGATGAAATACATCAGATGATATTGTCATTGATGTCAACAGTCGAAGTGATGATCTGTAATGATGAAATACATCAGATGATATTGTCATTGATGTCAACAGTTGAAGTGATGATATGTTGTTAAATGAGAGATGACATTGTCATTGATGTCAACGGTATATTAGTCAGCAAGAAGATAGAAAATGCATAGATTGATAGCGCAAGCTCATGAGGAAGAGCGAACAACAGAAGCGAATTGTATGAAGATCAAATCTCAAAAGCACATAAGTATTTTGTGACTATTTTTGATCACGATAACATCAACAATGATTCAATGATCAAGCTATGAAAGAAGAACAAATTGCAGAGATATCATCGGGATCAGTGAAAATACTGAACAATTTCTCAGTGCACAGAAAATGCGAGAAGCCTCAATAGTCCTCTGATCAGAATGAGAAGCTCAGCATTTTTTTGATCAAGAGTTTGACCATGTTGATTGACTGATACAATGCACATCGTTCATTTGAGTGACCATGGTCTTGAGGAACATTGAAAGATCGTGACCGTTGATCGTCTTCAAGAATACCCGTCAGTCGTCGAATCCAGTGGAGTTGCAAGGAGGATAAGCTCAGGAGTTAGTTAACACTCCAAAGTAGTGAAATGATCTGATCCATTGGATCAAGAGGACATGTGGCAAGTGACTGGAATTTCACTGACTCGTAGATCAGGAAATTCAAAGACAGTGTTGCATGAACTCGCAAAACGTGAAATCGCAATATGATTTAGACCATTGGATCGTGGAGGGTTGTGGACCGTTGATCCAACATAAGCGCATATTGGGAAATCGGATATCGGGAAATCAGGAATGGAAGAAGGGAGGTGAGTAGTCCTCCAAAATCATGAAACATGAAATCCCGATAAGCTCTGGGCCATCAGATCACAAAGTTACAAGGACTATTAGATATGGGAGAAGTTGCATAGCGGTTAGCTGTGAGTTCCTTTGGAACTCTGGACTCGCATAATTTGGAATGAAAATGACTCAAGGATCCTAAACTCGCGAAGTCTAAAATTATGAAGAGATCTTAGCCATCGGTTAAAGGCGGGCATGTGTCATAAGTTCAACAATTCGGGGATATTTGATTTGGAGAATCAGCGACGAGAGTTGTTCAAAACCCTGAAATTCATAGCTCCAAAGTCAAGGAGGAAGACACATATCAAGGTCCACATCATCTTGAGTGATGTCAATGACAGACCATGTCAGCAAATCACGTCAGCAAGGACACGTGGCTCATTCAGAAAGTGACAAGTGTCAAGTTGAAATTGGCATTTCAGGCACATGTAAGTCACAAATCAGAGTGACATGTAGCAGCTACTCGGCATGTTCCAAGTCATCATGTAATGTTAGCAGGTTTACGTCACGTTGGGATTTTCTACTTCAGGAGTTTTGCATAGCAAGCAAATACTCTAATATCTTGAAGTCTCGAACGCAAAAAATTCAAAAGGGACACACATCAATAGATTTACAGCTTTGGGAGATTTGACATGCTGGATGTCATGGAAAATCCAAAGGGAAAAAGTGCTGAAATTATGGTGGCCATCCATCTCGATGAATGATAAAATCATGGCCGTCAGATTTTGCAGTAAAAGTATGAGTGCAAGGTTAAAGTGGACCATTGATGTATCTCCACGAGATAAACGTGAATCATCCAATTGTATCAGAGATATCGTAATCGGGAGTTTTTGTAATGTTGTAAGTTACGAAGACTTGAAGGTCGAAGTGTTGAAATCCCGTCAGTCGTTCATCTCATCAGAAGATTGAATCATGACCATTGATTTGGTAAAGCACTCAAGCACTTGTTCAAGATTAGCATTCGATCACCTCCGTTGTTCATATGCTATAAGTGTTTTATTATATGTCGCTATAATTGGTAAATCTCATGGTTCTGTAATGCACAATCATATGTGATGGTTTGAAGGAAGTGCCTCCACGGAATTGGTCTCTGTGAATATAATAGAGAATCGATATATGATCGAATATGGTCTATTGGTGAACCGAGAATGCAGTAGAAACATGAGTACTAACTAATGAGTCGATCCATGTCTGTGATCAACTCATGACAAAAATGAACCGATACACAGTCATGATTAACAGAGAGTTAAATCATGAAAAAAATGAATAATGAATAAAAAGGAAAAATGATATTAATTAAAGTTTATATTATCATTTTAAATGAAAAGGTACAATGGTTCAAATGAAGGGACACGATGTTTTTAAATTTCAAACCAGTTTGAAGATTATATAAACGAGAAAAAGTGGTGAGAAGAATGTGTCTCTGTGGTTCATATTAGAAGATTAAAAAACAGGGGCAGAGTCCAATATGAAGAACTATTTGTTCTAAGGTGCCTATCAATGTCTTATTGAATATCAAGAGCAGAAGAAGACCGAGCAACAGTTATGCAATCCAGTACTTGATACAGAAGACCATACAAGAAAAGGTTGCAGCAGACGAGTAGAAATTACAGCAATGGTTGCATGATTCAAATTCAGTGAATTACAGAAGAGATTGTATTGCATTATAAAATAAGGGTAGTTGGGTGGTGCAAGGGTAGGTTTGTGCTTGTAGAGGGAGTTGGAGCTTCCTTGTCAGTTGTAGCTGACTAAACAGGGGGTCGAAGCCTCCAACCAGTTTGTGCTAGTGAACAGAGGGAGTTGGTGATTCTTTGTCAATTTTGGCTGACTAAACAGGGGGTTGAAGCCTCCTACCAGTTGGTGCTGGTGAATGAGGGTGTGGGTGAATCCTTCCAGTTGTAGATGGAAAATGGGGTTTGGAAACATCCCTTCAATTGTAGCTGAAGAAACGTGGGGAATGTCTCTCCATCAAGTTGTAGATTGAAAACAGTTTTGTAAAAGAACATTTTATTAATGAGAAAAGAGTTGGTGGTTTTCCCTGTTGGGTTCCACGATAAAATCTTGTGTTCATAAAGGTTTTTTGTTCATCATATATTTCTTAATTGAATAATTAATATGTGTTCTTAATATGGATGAATATAAAAAGAAAAAGTAGGCAATATTGATTCACCCCCCCGCCTCTCAGTATTACTGGATATTTCATCAATTGGTATCAGAGCCAAGGTTCCTTTAAGAATAGTCTAACAAACTGAAAGGAAGGTCAAATTAAGCACACATGGATGGAAAAAAGATTTACAATGAGAATGGAACTCCAATACTTAGAAAAGAAGAATACATATTTTGGAGTACAAGAATGGAAATTCATCTGAAGGCATTGGGACGTGATGTATGGAATTCAGTGATCATTGATTATTTCCCACCAAATAGAGTAAAGGACTCATGCTCAAAAGAAAGCCAAGAAAATTAAATCAATGGAAATGAATACAATCCTTGATGGATTACTTGATGATATCAAAGAGAATATAGGTGAATGTAACTTTGCAAAAGAACTCTGGGAAAAATTAAAGGACCTCTACTCAGATGAGAAGTCAAATGAAGCATTTCAATCAGAACAAATTTCAGTCTACAACAATTCTAATGATGAAGATTCTTTTGAATAATACTCAGACATTGAAGCAGAAGTCAATATGGAAGTTGAGCTTGAAAGTTCTTTGGACGAACTGAGAAAATATAAACAAAGGTGTAAACAACTAAATGATACTCTTAAGAGTGTTGAAAAATTAAAGAAAGGGACTGAAGTCCTTAATAAAGTTCTCAGTCTACAAAGATCTTCCTCGAACAAATATGGCCTTGGATATGACCACACACACATAATTAAAGGATCAAGTCCTATTACTCAGATTGAGATTGAAGATGGCATGTCTAGTGATGATACCTCCAAAGAATTTGCTCATCCTCCCAAGAAGATGTATCAAATCAAAAGAAAAGACTCAACCATCAATAAAGGTAAAGACTCTCCACAATCTTCCAATCGCAATAATGTTGATATTGAATTATCCCCTGCAAGTAGAGAAGAAGATTCAAATACAATAACATAATGTTCTATGAGGATCTATCCCATGGAAGAAGAAGAAGAAAACATATCAAAGGCCAAAGAAAAGGTTGATTAGAGTCTCTCTGAATACCTCTATCACCATAATGAATTAGACTATAGATATCTTCATGACTACACTCAAGAATTTCTTGAAAAGAGTCAAAAGCATCTCTTGGAAATAAAGAAAATTCTCAAGGATAGTAAAAAGATAATATCTGAGCAGAACAATCGGTTAGAAGAGAAAGAAGAGGAGATCAAGAGGCTGAAAAATGAAATCAGTCAAGCAAAAGAAGAAGAGAAGGAAGATGATGTCTCAAGCAAGAACCTTGTAGATATAAAATAACTAAGGGAAAACTATGTCAATCTTAAAATCCAACTTGAAGAAGCCAAAAGGAGAGAAGAGGTAGTAAGGAACTAGTTGGACAAAAAAGAAGAATCTTGTCATAAGATGGAAGCAGAAGTTGTGAATCTTAGAAAGAAGGTTGAGAAGTTAGACACCCAAATCAAGTTATTGAACAACTCCATGACCCTAGATGAGATCTTGGATAGTCAGAGATCACCATATGACAAAACCGGTCTTGGCTACAACAAGGAAGAAATTTGTAATCTCAAGAAACCTGATGCAAGTCATTCATTTGTAAAGAGTGAAGACAGGTCTGATGCAAGTCTTTATTTTATAAAAAGGGAAAGAAAGTATGATGTGGGTTCTTCATGTTCAAAGAATAAAAGAAACACTACAAAACTTAGAAGATCAGATCAAGGAAGACATCCAGAAGCTACTCATACACCTCAAAGCAAGTTCAAAAGAGTGGCACCTTAATGGATGAATTAAAGAAGGTATGAGAGTGTCTTTAAAGGTTATTGTTTTTCTTGTAACGAATATGGTCATAAATCCTTGGATTGTAAGCATCATGGAAGAAAACAAGTTGGTAGGTTCAACAACAGTATAATATGTTGGAACTGCAATCATGTTGGACATATTGCTACACATTTCTACACTATGAGATGCTACAATTGTGGTAGATATGGTCACAAAGCCCATGACTGTTGGAACTCAAGAAGACAACCAATAATAAATGCTTCACACAATATGACAACAAGAGTAAATAAGAAGACATGGAAAATAAAATCTGAAGTAGCAAACAAGAAAGATGAGGAAAATATTGTTCCTGAAACTGATGGAGTTAATGATAGGAGTTTGGAGGATGAAACTACTAATAAGGAATATTCTCAAGACAAGAATAAAGAATCTTCTGGTGCACATAATAATGACGTTTATGATGAATCTCCAACAGTAGAACAAAAAAAAGAATTGAGTGATGATTATTTCAGAAATCTTTCAATCCTATTTTAATGGTACACTGAAACTCCTTCCAAAAAAAAGAAAGAGATCTATGTCCAGAAAGCTGCAAAGACTATGCTTAATGAAGCAAATTATCTGATGAATATTCCATCAATTAGTATTGATATTGGAGGGAAGTTGTAAGAACATCAGTACTCATATTGAACAGAGGTCAACTCAAATTAATAGTAGTAAAACTCCTTGTCAACCCTGTTTTGGAAGAGCTCATTCGGTAAAATATTTCAAGGTATTTGGAAATAAGGATTACATCAAAATGTTGCTTTTGCGATATATTTCCCCCAGAGATCAAGTATGTGTCTATTATTTCCAGCAGAGGCATAGTCTACAATGGAATTCTATGTTGGATGATCCTTACCGATTTGGATGCTTCCTTCATCGTCTTCCATGACATTGAGAGTGACATTTTGTTCAGAGAAACACTGCATCAAAAGGCTTGATAAGAATCTCATAAAATTTGATGCCAGATCTTATGAAGGTATCCTTCTTGGATATGCTTCTACCAAGAAAGCATGCAGATGCTACAATCTTAGGTTACATAAGATTGTTGAGAGTGCAGATGTCAAGGTGGATGATATAAAAACAATTGGTATCTTAGTTATAGACCGGTGACAATCAATGGAAAATCCAAGATTTGTTTGAATAAGAAGAGATACAATTGTGCAGTGTTCCAATGAGACAGTAGCTTTCTGATGGACAAATTGATGTACATTATATCCTACAGAGATAACAAGAGGAGAAACCCTCTCAGTAAAAGATACCCTTTTTGAAACAAAGGGGGAGAATTGTCAGTAAAAACTCAAGGGAAGTTTTGGTTAGTAAATAAGAAAGTGATTAGATTAAGTTTTGAAAAGACTCAATCACTACAAAAATTTGTATCAATAAGACTACTCATATGAAACACAAAAATCCCAAGCAACTGAGATAAGAGGTTAGTAAATCAACAGGGGATGAAACCTTGTCAGGATGAGCTACCTCTTTAGATATAAAAGGGAAGAGTAGTTAGAAGCAGAGAGAGAGCATATTGACAGGGGGATTAATTCATTTATGAAAGAAAAAGGTTGATTACAGGAGGAACTACCAGTGGATAGAGAAGTACTTATACAGACAGATCATAGGAAAATAAACTCTTTGTCATTGATGTCAAAGGAGGAGAGAAACTTCATATAAAGGAAAACTTCATATAAAGTAAAACTTCATAAAAGGAAAGCATCAACACAGGGGAAGTTTTGTATATGAAGTTAGTCTATTGACCTCAATGACAAAGAGGGATATTGTTGGAAATATTTCCATTGATGTCAACAGTCGAAGTGATGATCTGTAATGATGAAATACATCAAATGATATTTTCATTGATGTCAACAGTCGAAGTGATGATCTGTAATGATGAAATACATCAGATGATATTGTCATTGATGTCAATAGTTGAAGTGATGATCTTTTGTTAAATGGAAGATGACATTGTCATTGATGTCAACAGTATATCGGTCAACAAGAAGATAGAAAATGCAGAGATTGACAGCGCAAGCTCATGAGGAGGAGCAAACAGAAGAAGCGAATTGTATGAATATCAAAGCTCAGAAGTATTTTGTGACTATTGTTGATCATGATAGGATAAACAATGATTCAATGATCAAGCTCTGAAGGAAGAACATATTGCAGAGATATCATCGGGATCAGTGAAAATACTGAACAATTGCTCAGTGCGCAGAAAATGTGAGAAGCCTCAACAGTCGTCCGATCAGAATGAGAAGCTCAGTAGTTGTCCAATCAATAGTTTGACCATGTTGATCATCTGATACAATGCACATCATTCATTCGAGTGACCGTGGGCTTGAGAACCATTGAAAGATCGTGACCGTTGATCTTCTTCAAGAATACCTATCAGTCGTCAAATCCAATGGAGCTGCAAGGAGGATAAGACCAAGAGTTAGTTAACACTTCAAAGTAGCGAAATGATATGATCTGTTGGATTAAGAGGACACATGGTAAGTGACTGGAATTTCGCTGACTCATAGATCAGGAAAGTCAAAGACAATGTTGCATGAACTCGCGAAACGTCAAATCACAATATGATCTGGACCATTGGTTCATGGAGGGTCGTGGACCATCAATCCAACGTAAGCGGATATTAGGAAATCAGATATCAGGAAATCAGGAATGGAAGAAGGGAGGTGAGTAGTCCTCCAAACTTCCAAAACATGAAATCCCGATAAGCTCTGGGCCATCATATCACAAAGGTACAAGGACAGTTAGATATGGGAGAAGCTGCACAGTGGTTAGTTGTGAGTTCCTTCAGAACTCTGGACTCGGATAATTTGGAATGACAACGACTCAAGGATCTCGAACTCGCGAAGTCTGAAATTTTGAAGAGATCCTAGCCATCGATTGGAAGGCAGGCATGTGGCATAAGATCAATAATTCGAGGATTTTTGATTCGGAGAATTAGCGACAAGAGTTGTTCAAAACCCTGAAAGTCGAAGCTCTGAAGTCAAGGAGGAAGACACGTATCAAGGTCCACGTCATCTTGAGTGATGTCAATGACAAACCACGCCAGAAAATCATGTCAGCAAGGACACGTGGGTCATTCAGAAAGTGATAAGTGTTAATGTTCACACCCAATTCGTCACCAGGTGAGCAAATCGAGGGTGCTTACATGCCCTGTTGGGTCTTGCAGAGCATGACAGCTGTGGAAGGAGGGGTTAGAGGAAACAAAACAAACTACAAGAAAGAATTAAATAAAAACAAACTGAAACTGTGAACATATGGACAAAGAACTAATAAACACAAAAAATACACCGATGTCACCAAGGGTTTTGAGCTGATCAATTGATGAAACGAGAGCACGATGAAGGAAGGGAACTGTGGTTCCTTCTTCCCCCAAAGGAAGGCTCTTGAGGCCCTCACAAACTTGCTTTCCTTACAATGCGAAGAAATGAGACTGATGGTGAAAGAACTCCCAGCACATCCACTCAATGGAGAGGCGAATGGCTCTGTGTAATGTTGCCAATGTGTTGTCATCAAAGACTGAGCCCTTGACAATATTAGCAGCATAACAATACCTGGAATTCCTTGCGAAAACAATGGTTCTTCATGGCCTTTTATAGCAGATCACCGGGCGATTATGTAACCTCTTCAAAGTGTGAAAAGGGGCTCTTTAGGGCTTAATTAGGTCTTAGACCCGCTGACTCTGTAGATTCAGCTCGGATTTGGGAGTCAAATCAGATTGGGAACTGGTCCATAAGCGGTTGGGAGGCCGACCAATGCAATAAATGTGTCGTTTAGCAGGTGCGCAGATTATTGCGTTGACAGTCGCGCGTCGTGCGCGCATGCGCGCAAAGTACGTTCTTGTTCTGCGCATGTGCGCGCGCACCAGACTACTGTAAAGCGCCCTTCAATTTTTGGTTACTTTGTATAGTTTTTGACCCTTTTGGAATGCTATGAAATTAATTCAGTTCCATGAATGAGTTCATTGCTGTTTTGGCGATGCGGAGTTCTTGTCGCCATGTGCGGACGAAATTTTGGTGATAACATATGCCCCCTGATGGATGAGGTTAGGAGCATACGTATAGCCAAAATCCATCAATGTTTCTTCTACTGAGAATGTTGTTGTAAGGGAAAGCAATAGTGGGACCATTCAGAGCGATCCGTTGGAGAAAAAAGGAACCGGTAGGACTCGACCTTCTGAGATTTGTGCAAAAAAAATAAAAAAAATATACAACTGTGTACAAACGAGGCGGGCATGCCCCATGCTCGTGTTATGTAACTCTGAAAAAAGATGACGGAAGTGTTGGTGTAGACAACTGCAGCGCCCTCGGGGGCGGTAATGATAAAGGTAGAAGACAATTCTGC
>ML782463.1:616470-645171 GCA_009831015.1 Picea engelmannii | reverse complement strand
GGATATTTCATCACAAATGGATATGCACAAACAGACAGGGGAGATGATCTTTTCAACCCTGAGAAACACCTCAATGACAGCTTCCAAACTACAGGTATCACTAACTAATATCCAGTCCCAACTAAAGATTGAAAGGATCTCTTCTTTGTCCAAAGATAATAAGATAAAATCATTAGAAGAATTAGTTCTCAAGATTGGATATGATCCAGCTAATTTCAAAGCAGTAGAAGAGTTGATAAAGAAGAAAAATGTTGATATAGCATCACTCATGGAACAGTTGAAACTTCCAGCAACAGAGGATTCACAAACTAAAGAAGTAGTTGAGATAGAAATACAAAAAGAAGAAATGCTAAAATTGATCATGGAGCAAAATGCACAGATTAGGGAAATGGAAGCAGAGATGGACAAGTTGATCAAGGAAAAAGAGAAAAATGTGTAGATTCTAACCTTGTACAATATCTATTGCAAATAGATATTCATTAAAGGAACAAAAAAGACACAATGGCAAATACAGACATTACATGGAGATTTTTCCCCTGGAAACCCAAACCGGGAAAACCGACATATTATATATTCATTCATTGTGATACATTATTTACAATACAATATACATATAGGATCCAATGACATCCAAAACCATAACCCAATGACCTGTATTAGTCCAAAACCCTAATTCCTTAACTGGAAATAGAAAACCATCAGCAAAAACCATGTGCCAAAAAACCACCTAAATACATGACATGTTTCCCTAGGCAAAAAAAAATTGGGGGCACTGCCCCCGAACCCTTGCACACCCAACACATACGCTCAAACACTACTACTCATGCAAAGAATATAACACATACCAAACATTCTCCCACTTGTTGTTTTCTTTTCATGCAGGGGGTTACAAGGTTACATAGTCAACAATGCCCATGGATCCTCTACACCAAGAGAACTTCTCAGTTCTCAAAGATTTTGTTAATGAGTCTACAACATTCTTCAAAGTGTCCACCTTCATCAGTGATACTTTATTTTCCTCAATCATGTCTCTCAAAAAGAGATATTGAACGTCAATCTTCTTTGTCTTTGAATGATAATCAGGGTTCTTCGCCAGAAACATTGCACTCTAACTGTCACACTTTATCCTTACATCTTGTTGTACCAACCCAATACCTGAACACAGTCTTTGTAACCACATTGCTTACTTAATTTCATGAGTGGCTGCCATGTATTCAACTTCAATAGTTGAAAGTTCCACTACAGCCTGTCTTTTGCTCATCCAACTTATTGCTCCTCCAAACAGATTAAACACATACCCACTTGTAGATCTCCTACGATCCAGATCTCCAGCCCAGTCTGCATCCACAAAGCCATGTATATCCACCACTCTATCCAATTCTGTTCTTCCTTCATAGCACAATCCATAGCTAGCAGTGCCACGCAAATACCTAAAAACTCTTTTTACTGTTGTCCAATGTTCCTTCCCTGGTTTTGACATATACCTGCTCAAAACTCCCACTGCATGTGCAATGTATGTTCTAGTATAGACCATTGCATACATCAAACTACCAACTGCAATCGCATATGGAACATGAGACATGTTCTCCTCTTCTTTATGTGTCCTGGGACACTGATCCGTAGATAACTTTACACCAACTAGAATAGGAACCTTGACCGGTTTACATTCCTGCATATTAAACCTCTGCAATATTGTCTCGACATATTTTCTCTGATTTAACCAGAGTTTCCTCCTTTTTCAATCTCTTTTAATTTCCATTCCCAAAATGAAATTTGAAGCACGGAGATCCTTCATGGAAAATTTAGAGGACAATTGGGTTTTCACATCTTGGATAATCTCCTTGTTGTTTCCTATCAGCAACATGTCATCCACATATAAGACCAAATAAATCAAATGATCACCAATTAATTTAAAATACACACAGTGATATTATTTGTTTCTTATGAAGCCAAGTCCCAGCATATAAGTATCAAATTTTTGATACCACGTTCTTGGTGATTGTTTTAAACCATACAGGGACTTTTTCATCTTGCATACCATCTCCTTATTTCCCTTCATAGAATAACCTTTTGGTTGCTTCATATAGATTTATTCTTCCAGACCCCCATGAAGGAATGTTGTCTTCACATCCATTTGTTTTATTTCAAAATCAAATGCAGCAGCAATAGATAATAGAAATCTTATGGAGGTTATATTGGCAACAGGAGAAAAAATATCACCAAAATCAATTCCCTCAACCTGGGAATAACCCTTTGCTACTAACCAAGCTTTGTATTTCTCCACTTTTCCTTCTGCATTCAACTTTTTTTTAAATACCCATTTCCTGTCAATGGGCTTTCTTCCAGTTGGCAACTCCACTAGATCCCAAGCCTCATTCTTATCCAAAGATGCAATTTCTTCGTCCATGGCCCTTTTCCAAAGATTTCCATCCTCTGAATCCACTGCCTCCCTGATAGTCCTAGGATCATCATCAGTAATAGACAAAGCAAAATTTGAACGGAAATCATATGGACTATACCTTTACGGTAGCCTTCTTTCTCGATCCAATCTCCTCAATACTGGAGTATGAGGATCTTCTTTGGATTCATGTTCTTCTATAGAGTTTGATTCATCATTCTTTAATTCAAACTCTATCTTCTTTGGTTCTTCCTTACTTGGTAGGGCTTCATGTTTAACAACATCCTTCATTTCTCTAAATACCACATCTCGGCTATACACTACCTTGTTAGTCTCTGGGTTCCAAAGATTATAACCTTTAAGACCATATTTATATCCAATAAAGATACACTTATCAGCCTTCTTATCCAGCTTACTCATGTTTTCCTTTGGAACATGAACATATGCATCGCAACCAAAAACCTTGAGATGTGTGAGAGAAGGTTCCTTACTAGTCCATACCTCTTGTGGAGTCTTGTCGTCCAACACTGATGAGGGTGATTTGTTGACCAGGTAACATGTAGTACCCACTACCTCTACCCAGAATTATTTCCCTAACCCAACACCACTGAGCATGCACCTTGCTTTTTCCATCAACGTCTTGTTCATCCTTTCTACAACTCCATTCTGCTGAGGTGTATATGGAGTAGTCTTCTTCCTTGCTATACCACACTTCTTACAAAATTCTTCAAATTCATTTCCGCAGAACTCTTCACCATTATCTGTCCTCAACACCTTAATTCTTTTCTCTGTTTGATTCTCAACAAGATCCTTAAACTCTTTAAACCTTTCAAAGACTTCAGATTTGTTCCTAAGGAAATATATCCAAGTCTTCCTCAAGAAGTCATATATAAATGAGACATAGTACATAGATTTTCCCAATGATGGGACCGACACAGGTCCAAAAACATCAATGTGAACTAGCTGTAAAATTCCTTCTACCCTCATTGCACCAGAGTGGAATATTACCTGATTATGCTTCCCATATAGACAATGTTCATAGAAATCAAAATCTAGAGAGCAGTTAGACAGACCTTCAACCATACCTTTACCATGTAGTAGTCGAAGACCCTTCTCTCCGATATGCCCCAGTATTTGATGCCACAACATAACCTTTTCTCCAAAGAATGTAGGAGTTCTTTCTTATTCAAATCCAATATCAGGAACAATGGAGCTATTACACCCATCACTAATAGTTCTTCCTAGCATCTTATACAGAGTTCCAAACCTAACTCCCTTCATCAACACCATTGCTCCTCAAACCATCCTGCAAGTTCCATTTCAAATATTGTTTTTACCCATGCATCTTCCATTTTTCTTATAGAAATCAAATTTCTGGCCATACTTGGGATGTGCAGAACACCAAGCAGTGTTCTAATCCTTCCATCTATGAGCCTCAACTTGACCCTTCCTCTTCCTATTATTTTGGTTGTTGAATCATTACCTAAGAAAACATTACCTCCATCATACTTTTCATATTCGCAGAACCACTCCCTGTGGGGAATCATATGAAAGGATGCACCAGAGTCAACCAACCATGCCTCATGATATGAATCTGTGCTTGAAGAGGCCAAGTACACATCCCCTCCTTCTTCCTTGGAGGTATTTTCTTTTGTAGAAGAATATTCTTCAGATCCCTTCTTTTTCTCAACTTTGGATCTACACTGCTTCTTGTAGTGCCCTTCTTTTCCACATCTCCAACATACCCTTACAAATTTTCTGGTAGATTTAGATCTACCCTTAGACTTAGATCTCCCACTTGAGAAATTATATCTATTTCTTTCATGGGAACATCCTCTTGCAAATAATGCGTCTGTGCTATGTCCTTCCATATTCTTTCGTCTCATCTCCTCCGACAACAAGGATGAGACCACTTCTTCAAACTTCAAGGAAGTTGCATTACTACCTATGGCCACAACCAAACTATCCCACGAGTCTGGTAAAGAACACAAAAAACTGATACATTTATCTTCATCTGAAATTTTAATCTCAACAGATACTAACTGACTTACCACAGTATTGAAGGCATTCAAATGCTCTGCCACCAAGTCTCCATCTCTCATCCTCGGGTTATAAAGCTTCTTTCTCAGGAATATTTTATTTACCAGGGACTTAGACTGATACAACTTCCCCAACTTTTCCCATAAATCCTTGGTTGTAGCTTCCTCTGACACATTCAGTAATACTGAATCGGAGAGACACAGTCAGATTGTGATATTTTCCTTCCGATCCAACTTTTTCCAGTCATCTGTAGAAGTTCCTGTAGGTTCAGTACTTGGATCTACCGTGATCCACTGATCTTTGTCCACCAACAGATCTTCCATATTGAGCTTCCACAACTCAAAACTTTTCCCCTTAAACTTCTCGATCTCCATCTTCGAATTGCTTGCCATTTATTTTCACCTGAAAAAGCAATACCGTAGATCTCCCACTGTAACAAGGCTTATCACAATCCCGAGCCAAACACTTGACCACAAAGGCATCCCCCTAAATCCAATAAAGCTCTAATACCAAATTTAGATTATATCCTTGTACAATAACTACTGCAAATAGATATTCAGTAAAGGAACGGAAAATATACAACGGCAAATACAAACATTACACAGAGATTTTTCCCCTGGAAACCCAAACTGGGAAAACCAACATATTTTATATTCATTCATTGTGATACATTGTTTACAATACAATATACATATAGGAGCCAACGACATCCAAAAACATAACCCAATGACCTGGATTAGTCCAAAACCCTAATTCCTTAACCAAAAATAGAAAACCATCGGCAAAAACCATGTGCCGAAAAACCACCTAAATACATGACACGTTTCCTGAGGCAGGTGACATGTTTCCTGAGGCAAAAAAAAATCAGGGGCACTGCCCCTGAACCCCTACACGCCCAACGCATACACTCAGACACTACTACTCATGAAAAGAATATAACACATACCCAATAGAATGCACAGTTGTCCATGGTTCCTCTAGATGCAGTGCCCCTAACAGGGATAAGAACAGCATAAATTTCTACATCAACCCCAACACAAACTTCAGATGCCTCTGATAAACTAGTGAAATCTATGGAGGATATGTCCATACAAGGAGCATAAATCAAAAGTTGCAGGAACAGGTAAATTCATTATAGGAACTGAAAGCAATGTTCCAGGATTCTCATCAGGCAGAAATGCATAAATCTTAGAGGCTCAGCCAACAACTACAACAGTTAGGGAAAGAAACATCCATGGCAAATATCTTAGCCCAAGATAAGGAAAATATATGGATAGACATCAATAAATCCATTATAGATATTTGGCCCTCTATACAGATCATCTTTGAGCAGCATGAATTAATTCAGAAAGATAGAGGATCCATTGAAATTATCAAAGAAGAATTGGGACAAAAGCCATAGATCTAATCAAGTTTCTAAATTCAAAAAAAAAACAGGAGTTAGAGGAGCTGGAGATAGAGGACATAACTGAAACTATCCTGGAAATAAAAAAGGTTATGACCAAGAAAGGCCTCATGTTGCAATTGGAAGAAAAATCTCAGGTTATGGACATAGGTGTCCAGATGTTCTTCAGCAAGTTTGAGGTGCTACACAAGAAAGGAATTCCTGGTTTGTTAGTGGTAAATGACAAGTTGATCACCCTTCTTGATTACAACTAGAAATTAAAGACAGTGGAAAAAGCAATTCAATATTTGCAGGAATATAAGGAGGCATCACTTGGAAAGCATTCCTAGAAACATTGCAGTTTGATTTGAACATTCAGCATGAAATCAAACACATTTTAATTACCAAACCTAGTTTTTCCAAATACACAAAGATGGATGAAATTTACAGAAAATTACTCAAAATATCAATCCCAAGTAAAAAGAGGTGGGACAAGCTATGCGAGTTACTTGGGTAAAGATGAGTTCAATTTTTCAGCCAACAAGGACCAACAGCTAAGCAAATTCAAAGAGATAAGTCATCAACAACTTCCATCAAATCAACACCAGAAATTCTTAATTTCTCTTTTACTTGATGGAATTTCCTCTCTTTTCTTCCATTCCCTTCATCTAAATTTACTATATATAAACAATTTTACTACCCTACCCTGTGAAGAAACTTTATAAACATTGAAACAGATCCCTATCTTAAAAGACATGCCCCATAGCCCAATGTTAATTTAAGCATTCAATGAGCCAACTATTTCAAACAAACAATCAGATCTTGAACTGTCATAACTAGCCTAATATTTTAAACTAAACAAATCTAAATCTTACAGAGAGATCCCTCTTTGAAAATGGCAGGGCTAGATCCCAACTTCCAAAGTGGTTTTGTAGTTACCTTTTTCCTTTCTTCTACAACCTCTGGAAATTACAGAATGATAACACATTCCACCCCCAAACCGATGAACAAACAGAGGCAATCAACATGATTATTGTGCATATCTTGAGAATGTACAACTCCAAGCATTCATGCACGTGGGATGGGAGTCTTCATTATTTTAAACATAGCAACAATCGATCCCTTCATAACTCTATTATCCACATCCCTTTTAAGATGTGTTTGGGGTTCCAGCCATTGGCCCCAATTGATGTAGTTTTTCCCGTTGCATCCACATGGGAATCATCTACCCATACTCAAACTGAGGTTGATGAGGCAGCCATATTTGTTAAATGGATTTAGCACATATGCCAACAAGTCCATGACATCTTGTAGAAATCCAATTCCAAGTACAAGCAACGACAAGACCAACATCGAGTTCCACACAAGTTTTAGGTTGGCGATAAGGTCTGGTTACATTTTCAAAAAGAGTGCCTTGTAGGAACTCAACGCAAGCTTCACCCATTTGGATGTGGTTCTTACACCATCACCAAGCCTATAAGTGAGAATTCATTTGAATTAAGTATTCCCCCATTACTTGTCCTACATCCAACCTCTAATATGGAGCTCCTTTGCCCATATTTTCCACCTCTACTAGACACCTTTGAGGTAGTTGAAAACTTGCCCCCTACAAAACTCAACCATTTCTTCCTTGAGTAGGGCACAGTTGATCGAATCATGGACACACATATGAAAATCACCCACCAACAGAACATACAACTTTATTGGGTCGTCAAAACAAGGTAGCTTCTTCACCAAGGAAAGTGACTGACTAGGAGCCAAATTCAGTAGAAGTTTCCCCATCTAATGAGGGAACTTGATGCAATGGAGACCATAGATTCCTAAGGAGGAGGATTGTTACACATTATTTTGGTCACCCCAATGATCGGCTGACGACATGTGTTTAACCCACTTACATGTTCCTTGAAAATATTAAAAGAGACTTTCTCCATGAGAAAAGTGGTTGCTTTTCCTCTCTCAAAAACTATGACAAAAAAGATCATCACACCCTGCTCTATGCTTGGGGTGCAAGGATGCTTGATCTTCGCACTCTGCACCAAATATGGACTACGGAGTCATCGCATGTTTCCTATGCATAGGGTGCGACAATGCTTAAGCAAGGGAAAATTCAAAATTCACAAATGTTTTATAAGGGAATCTTCTAGAAGATGAGGTGGCTTCTGATCGGTTTGGATCTTACTCACTTCTCTGATTTAGTGGGATCATCCTAATCTCCTCATCCATCCCTCTTTCACCCTATATAAGGAGGAATCTCTCATGGAAAAGGCTAAGGTTGAAAAGTTTAAGATTTTAATATGCATGAAGAGTTTTGCTATAGATTATATTGGATGTTGATTTTCTTTAGCTCTCTAGGTCAGATTGTGGATCTTCTTCATCAAAGCCACTAGAGAAAAGGTGTGTGTTTTGGAGAAAATATCCATCAAAATGGATCTTGCAACATCAAGGCATGGATTGTATTCTCCACTTTCCATTTTAATATAATACAATAATACATTTCTTCCATATAAATGTGTCTTGGATTTTATTGTATAACTCCTTGATCTTATACATAGAATTCTTCGGAATATATATATCTTTGTTCTCTCTCTCTTTGTGGGTTTGTGCTTCTTAAACAGATTCACCATCCTGTAAATCCAAATATGGAGTGACAAGGATGACACTAGCGAGGATCAAGTGTCATTTAAAAGGTATGTCTCCCATTCCTCTATGAACTAGGTTATATGATAATGAAGTCTAAGGTGAAATTTGTATTATGTCTTGTTTTGTTCTAGCTTTCTATGGAAGTTAGGGAGATCAGGGTGTGTCTGCACTTATCGATTTGTTAGATAACAAAATTGGTGACCATATTAGGGATTACGACCTTTTTTTTGTTTTTTGTCTCTTATTTTCTTTTAGCCTACCTTCTTTTGATCAATTTCATTCTTTGAGTCTGTGGGTGATCCATTTTGACTCTCTGGTCCTGAAAGTTCATTGAGAAATTTTGTCATTTTTCCCATTTTTCTTTTTATTCAGATATCGTCGCACTATGCCCTATTGAAAGTCTGCAACGATTCCTAGTCATCACACTCTACTTGTGCAGACAAGAGCGAGGACGTCGCACTGTGCCTTGTTGACATCTTGAGATGATCCTGGATCGTCGCATTGTACTCCTCTGCAGCCTATGATGATTCCTGTAGGAATTTTTGGGTGACATTTGAATTTATTTTCTTGACCCAGATTTGTCTTTACTGCCTGGGACGAACTTTTGGCACTAGTGAATGATTGGTTTACAACTTTTAAGCCTAAATTTGATTAATTTTCAAGGATTGAAAGTCTTCTTTACAAGATTTGCAAGTTTTGTTTCTTGACTTCTTATCACAAGGGTATAATCTCGAGATTTTGTTCATGGGTGATTGTTTGATAAGTAGTCCTTGACTTCTTTTGAGTTTTGTATTTTTTTTTCTTTCTGGATTTTTAATTATTTAAGAGATAATTTTTGTTTGTATTCAACGAAAATTTTTTCTTATCATTTAGTTTTTTACTTGCATTATTAGTTTGATTTGGGAATAGTGTTGAGAGTGCACTAGTTTTATTGAACCATTATTTTTTTCCTTCATTGCATCTTTGTTCTGATTTGAAAAGGAAAGAACTAAAGTTTTTATTTTTAGTGGTTTTTGTAAGAAATTTTTGCATTCACATGTTTGTTGGAAAGAGAAAATTTGAAAAATTGATAGCTTTGATTATTTGGAATTCATATCATCCAAAATTGAGAAATTGTACTTGTAGCTTTTGTATTTTGGAAAAGAGAAACCTTCTCCCTATTGTAATTAGAGTTCATTGAATGAAACCTTTTCATTTCATCTCTTCTTGCATCTTATTGGGTCAAGGTCAAATACATCATCAGTTTCATTTCCATTTCCCTTTTGAGTAAGCAACAACCTTTAAAATACAGTGTAATTTTAAAATCTATTAGAAACTTTTATTTTCTAGAACTTTTCTACACCAACATTAGCCAGGATAGTGCTTTGGAATAGGTTGTAAGGCACACTCTCCAAAGCATCAATACACACAATAGTATCTTGTGATAGGGAGAGAAAAAATCTACTTGCTACAAATTTTTCTTGGGAATCCCTTCTAACACAAGGGTCAATCATGAGGTCGCATTAGGACCGGTAGAGATACTCACCCTACTTTGTTGGTATTAGTGTAGAGATTGCGCGTATTATTGGGGGTCACTTGAGAATAAGATCCTTTGGGGACCTTCTCGAGTTGATTTAGAGCTTAGATACCTTGCCCTTGTGCATGGATCGGACTATCGATTGCTTCCCCAAGAATCATTGTCGTAATTGGTAACCTTAGTGGCCTATCTCTTTACAGTATTTACACAAGGTGACTTTGGAGGAGCAAGTATTCATGGTACCTGGAATCGGCGTTGCCCAAACTCACTCGGGCTCCTTGGAGGGTATACCCATGATTATGTGTGGGATCTTGCACCAGGGTGTAAGTCCGTTAAGCAGGTCGTCAATGTAACTTTTCCACCGCTTTATCCCAGCCCCTTCTTGTCTTGATTTTGCGACGTTGGATTTCATCACCAACTAGTGACTTCAAAATAAGAAGGTTTGTTTGCGTGTATGATATCTAGATTTTATTAGTGAAGTGTTGTTTGTTTCTCTAGTTGGCCATAGCTTTATTTCACTCTTTATTTGGTGTGGCCAACATTGACCCTCTCTGTTCACGTAATATGCAAGGATTACCTCCGGAAGATCTGGAATAATATACTCCTTTGCTTCCTAACTCACCAGAAGGTTCTCCTGAAGGAGCAGTCAATAACGATGTAACCTCTGAGATTGGAAGTTCTCCTCCATTGGAGGAATCCATACTTCCCGTAAATCCTTTATTGAGTGTGTACGAGATCCATTTTTTCTCTGGATAAATTCATCGGGAGATGTTTTTGTTGAATATTATACTAGAATACCTGCTGGACCTCACAAAGATTTTGGTGTAGATGATCCACTCTTTCAGAGTGAGTTGTTTAGAACCCTGGTTCACACTGTTGGAAATTTTGATCCTATCTCTTATGGTCCTATTCGTTCTCTTTGGAGAACTTCTTCGGGACAAGTTATTTTTGAAAAACTAGGAATGAGTCATCTATGCCAAACAACCTCTAATCAACCTATGGGATCACATACACCTGTGACTTCTACTGCCTATGCAGTCCCCTTAGATCATTTTATTGGCACGACTAGTAATGTTGTCACAGTTTTAGACCAATTGTTAGTTGGTTCTCATACAATCCTTCCTCTACATCTCGCTAGCTCTACCATGGTCCCACAAACTATGCATGTTTTTACTTGAAGTGCATTAATCACTCAAGATCCTATTGTAACACCACTTCCTCTTAGACAAAATCCATCACTTCCACCTGGGTATCACCCTCTAAATACTTCTATTGATAATCCTTCCCAGAATCCGTCTGGAGGGGCTAATATTTTTGTTCCTCATGGGTATAATGCTGCTAGTAGGTATGTTCCTACACCTACCCAGGTTCTCTCCAGGGGGGCCTAACATTCCTCCTCCACCTTCACCTGGAGGATCTAATCGTCTTGGCCCAAGTAGCTTCAATCAAATGGGAGGCACAAGTCATTATGTCGCTTTTGGTTTTCAGATTCCTATTGGAGGTCAACCTCAAGTTGGGGGACAACCCCAAGTTGGGGGACAACCCCAAGTTGGGGGTCATAACCCAGTGTATGGGTAGTATATCCCTGGATTATAGTCTCAACCTTGGAATTTTCCTTTCCAAGGCCATCAACAACCGCCTAGGGGGAAACCTCCTCAAGTTAATTCTTTTGTACCTCCTAATACTGGGAAACCATATCTAGGTTCTATGAATCCTACCCGGGGTCAAGGTTTTCAGTCTAATGCTCCTTCCCAAGGAAGCTTACCCAATCAACCAACTCAAGTTGGTTATTTGACTCAAAACCCTCCACAACCGAATTTGACAGGACCCTCTAACTATATACAAATTGCTTAAGGTCCTAATGGTATACCTACGGGGCTACCCCCTCATAATTACTAGTTTCCTCAAGTGAATAGACAGTTGTCGTTTCTTGCTACTTTGGATTTACCAGATTTGTCTAGGATTTTCAATGATCCTATCTTGCATTCTCTTTATTGGTCGGTTATACCTGCTAAGTTACCATCAAACATTCCTAATTTTGACGGTCGATCAGGAGAAGACCCAAATAATCACGTCATGACTTTCTATCTTTTGTGTTCATCTAATTCTTTGATGGATGACTCCATTAGATTACGTCTTTTCCAACGAACTCTGACGGGTTCGGCAGCCAAATGGTATATTGAATTGATACGAGGATTCTTCAATGACTTCAATACCTTAGCTATGGATTTATTAACACATTGCCAGCTACCAATTCGATACAAGATAGGAACCGGAATTTTGAGTTCATTTAAACAATCCTTGTCCACTCACATTTTCGATCACATTCATGAGTGGAGGAGGATAAGATGCTTAATTAAAGTTCCACTTCCTGGTCAATTATTGGCTGAGTGGTTTACCAAGTCACTCATTGATCCTATATCTCGTCATGTTTCCATGGGTGGTGTCGTCACTAATGAGTAGGTGATTATTCGTTCTCAATACTTGGATCTCATTTATTCTTAAACGGGCACACTATATGACTTGATCCCTGATGCTCCTCGCCTATTTACAAATCAAACCCCAACACCTCCAGTAGATTCTCATTTTTTTTATGGCGTGATTGGATCCTTCCACACTGAGACTCGGTCTAAAAAAACCATTCATGCCAATCCCAAGTCTAATACTGTTAATGTAAAAAATAATCCTCCTCCTACTCCTCACATTAAAACTTCTGAAGTTAATATGATTCAATCTACACCTACCGGTAAAAATAAAAATAAAAAGAAAGGGAAGGGAAAGAATAAGGAAGACAAAAATAATAATCAACAAACCGATAAAACCAAGACTCGGCCTACTTATGACAAAGAAAAGTGAAAATCTTGTTATCCTTGTCTTATCTATGGTGAGGATCATTATACGAAATATTTTCCACAACGTGTTGAGGTTACTAAATTCCTGTAAGGGATTGGGAAACCTCTTACACCTATCGTTTTGTCACAAACTTTTCCTTCTCAATAGCAGGCCCAATTGGTCATTCATGACCAACCTTCTCCCTCTACCACATTTTATGTACTTATGTGTACTGGTGAATCCAAGAAGAACAAAGTTGAAGTCGCTACTTAAGCCAAAGATTATTCGCCTTCAAAAGATAAAGTTGATGATTCACCACCTCCATTGGCCCAAATTCCTCCATAAACTTCACCTCCCAACAGTCCTCTTCATCTCAAATGACCAAGTCTAGACACAGTTCTTCGTCCTCCTCTGAAGGGCATTGTTCGTAAGTCATCGTTTAATCCTCATGCATGTGCTACTCAAAACTATAGTATTGTAGAAGACCTTGCGCAGGCACCTTCTGTGATGTCGGCTCTCGAAGTCCTTCAAAGTTGTCCCACGCAACGGAAGGCATTGTTAAAGGATATTGGTGGAATTGAACCTATTGATACGAACTTGATTATCTTTGACTTGCAATTTCATATTCCAAGGTTTCATCCTCAATTAGTGTTTCAGATACAAGTTATTGTGGAAAATAAGAATATTTGTCGAACAGTTATTGATGAAGGAGCCTCGACTTGCGTCATGTTCGTCACTTGTTGGAAATATATTGGTTCTCATGCCCTTACCGAGTCACACAATACCCTTAAATCATTTAATGGTACAGGATTTAAACCTTACGGTGTTCTTGCTTCGTTATCTATTATGTTAGAAGGAAATGCGGTTAATGTTGAGGTTGAGGTCTTTGATGCACCTCTCGATTACAAATTTCTACTTGTCTGTAGTTGGATTGATTCCATGTGTGCAGTTTTTTCTACTCTTTTCTGTGTGATATGTTTCCCTCACCAAGGAAAATTTGTTACTGTCGATCGACTTGCATTTTTTAATTCTGATTCTTGCACTAGTAATGTACCTTTCATTGTGAAAACACCTCCTAGTTATGAGAATGTCGATGTGGGTCTTTTAAAATATTCTTCATTAATGGGTACGTTCCCCATTCCACCTCCTGATATTCCTACTCCTTTTTTCGCCTCAATTAACATGATATCAACCATTGTTGGTGAAATCCCTAATTCTTATGACCCTTGGATAGTACCTAGCTCTGACGACTATCTTCGTTATGGCGACGGAATGTCTTTAAGTCCGGTAGAATTAGCTTATCAAGCTATTCAATCGGCAACTCCCTCTCCTCATTCTCTCTTAGATACGTCTCTGAATCCATTTCACGTAGTCTTTCACACCAATGAAATTATTATGACAACCATGTCTATGGAAGATACCCCGTGGGATGATGGGCATCATCGTTCTATTCTCTTCCTAGAACCCGAGACTATAAAGAGTTACCAACGAATTTTAGATCTGACTACAATTATTACTTATTCCCCTGATCCTGAACCAATACATGATGTTTTGTATGAAGGGAACTTGGGTAACATTTCACCCAACATACCTTTAGATATTTCGATTAAACCCAGAGTCGTAGAAAATGTTCACATCGGTGCCTCATGTTTTGCCGATGAGGTCCAGATTTATAGAGCTCTTTTCCAAGAATTATGCGATGTTTTTGCCTGGAGTTACGAAGAGATGTCGGGAATTGATCCAGATATTGTTGTACATGAGATTAAGACTTACCCAGATGCTAAACCCATTCGACAGAGACTTCGCCCAGGACATCCATGCAAATTTGTTGCTATTAAACTTGAAGTTGGAAAACTTCTTAAAGCCAGTTTTGTTTACTCTGTGGCTTTGACTGATTGGGTATCTAATCATGATCTGGTTACGAAGAAACAAGACATGATCCGTGTTTGTGTAGATTATAGGGATATCAACAAGGCTTGTCCCAAAGACAATTATCCAACCCCTTTCGTTGACCAGATCGTTGACAACTGTGTCGGGAGTGAAATCTTCTCTTTAATGGATGGTTTCTCCAGCTATAATCAAATCAATATTTTACCTGTGGATCAACATAAGACTACTTTTATCTGCCCTTGGGGAACCTTCGCATACCGAAAACTACCTTTGGGTCTCAAGAATGTTGGTTTGACTTTTCGGCGCACTATGTCTTATGATTTTTATGACATTAAGCATATTGTACAACCTTACCTAGATGATTTACCAATGCATTCCATGTGTCGTCACGATCACCCGGCATATTTACAAGCCATTTTCCTATGCTGTCATTATTATCGCATACACTTGAATCCACATAAATGCATTTTTTGTGTGGATTCTAAATGACTTCTTGGTTTTATCATTTCTACACTTGGGATCAGGGTGGACCCTCTGAATGTTGAGGCTATTCTCAATCTTCCTCCTCCTTCTACAATGTTCCAACTCCAAAGTTTGCAAGGGAAGGAAAAAATTTTACGTTTAATCATCCCCAACTATGTTGAATTAAAGAAAGGTTTTAGTCGACTTCTTAAAAAGGGTCATGATTTTGTATGCGACGACACTGCCAACAAAGCCTTTGAAGCTTTGAAACCTTCCTTAACCCATACAGCACTCTTATTTCCACCCGATTATAATCAAGATTATTTCTTATACTTAGTTTCTTTAGACTCTACCATCGCTATGGTTCTAGTCCAAGAAGATGATTCACATGATGAACATGTCATCTACTATTTGAGTCAGAGTCTCACGACCACCGAAACCAAATATTTGCATGTGGAGAAATTGGCCTTAGCAGTTGTTCGAGTTGTTCAACGTTTCCATCATTACATCTTATTATGCAGAACCACCATTATTTATGATTGCAACCCTATGCAACACATCCTTACTTGAAAATTGTTGGGGGGAAATACTGCAAATGGATAGTTATTCTTCGGGAGTTTGATTTGGAATTTCAGCGTTCCAAATCAAAGAAATCTTTGGTTTTTTTATGAATTGATATGTGAACTTCCCTCTACTGAGAGAAAAACCTTGGAAAAGGATTCCTTTCCTGATGAATCCCTTTTTCTGATCAATTTTGACGACATATGGTATGGAGACATTATCATTTATCTCCAAACCCAAACTTTTCAGCTTTGTCTTTCAAGACCCTCAATACATTATCCTTGGTGATACCCTTTACCGTCGTGGTATTGATTCTATATTTCGACAATGCCTAACCTATGATGAAGCTGAGAAAGATTTGAATGTTTTTCACTGTGGAACATGTGGATCTTACAAGTTGGTTACTTTTGGCCTTCATTGTTTAAATATTGCATTATTGTCGTCCAAAAATGCCATGCTTGTAAAACATATAACAATAAGATTTGATCTCATACTGCTCCTATTTACCCTATACTTTCCATTGGTCCATTCTTTAAATGGGGAATTGACTTCATGAAATGTAATCCTCACTCGGTTGGGGGACATGGATACATCATCGTAGTCATGGATTATTTCACTAAATGGGCCGAGGTGATGCCTACATTTGATAATACCAGGAAAACTGCAGTGTTGTTCATATTCAATCATATCATTACTAGATTTGGTGTCCCTCAAGCCATCGTGACTGACCATGGTATTCATTTTCACAATTTCATGGTGTTTGAACTTACCGAGAAGTTGGGTCTTCGCCATGAAAACACAACACCTTACTATCCACAGGCCAATGGCCAGGTTGAAGCAATTAAAAAATTTCTTACTACTATGCTTCGATGTCTCTTGTATTTGATGTAATTAGACGAGACTTGCCATAATTTTGCCTTAGTCCTTGAAACTCAGAAGAAGCATGTCAAGGCGCAATATGATAGGCATGTCAAACCACGTGTTTTTTCTGAGGGTGATTTAGTTCTTCTTTACTAACAGGATCATGACTTATTAGAGGTCGATAAATTCGAGCCTATGTGGCATGGCCCTTATATTTTGAAATGAGTATTGGAGAAAGGGGCTTATGAGCTAGTAGATTATGATGGAATTCCTTTTAGTGAACCCAGAAATGGGCTCTACTTGAAGAATTACTATGCTTAAGCCATTTTTGAATGAGTGTTGTGTATTTTTAGTCTACTATACTCCAGTGTACTTTTTTCGTTTTTATTCTTCCTTTTAGTTGCTTACCTTGCATTGTTCTTGGTTTCCATATGTCGGTGTCTTCGCTACCCTATTTCGGCTTTGCTAATGGTGCTAGTCGCAGTACTTAAAACCTAGTGTCTGTTGCATGACAAATCTATGCACCTACGGATGAGTTGATCAGTCTACATGGTGTTTTCCTTGGTCGTGAAAATAATAATATCACAGAATACAGTGCAGTTATTGAATTATTAACTAACTCCATTTAATTTGGCATCCATCATCTTATTGTATGACTTGATTTACAGTTAGTAGTGATGCATTTAAGTAACATTTATTCCATCTGAAGTCTTACTTTGTTAAGGGTATACTTAAGAATTCACCTCTTGGAAAGACATTTTGATTATATCAAATATCAACATATTCCTAGATGTCTAAACACATCGATAGATGCATTGGCTAACTATGTGCTAGACAGACATTTGAGACATTTATAAATATAAACACACTTTTGAAAAAGACAAGTAAGTCGGTAGAAACTTTATATTAATAACAATAAAAGTTACAAAAAGTGTTTTGTCCAAGGACCAAAATATCAAAAAGAGAATCTCATGGCTTCATGTACAAAAATCATCTAGGATGTTGTTTGTTGTAACAAACAACTACCCATGCTACTCTACGAAGTAGTCGACCAATAGATGCAGATACGCCAATTGTATGGTTTTGATAGTGCCTAGGAAGTTTGTCCACCGAGGCATCATGAATATTCATGGTTAATCCCTCTAGGTTCTACTCAATCACCTCAAAATCTACGATGGACACTCCTACTACAACACCTCTCTCTCCTCGCCTATGAATGGGAGATGATATAGGAGGATGATCAGGCCCCACATTTACGTTATTGAGAGAATTTGATTAGTCTTGGATAGATGACACAAAAAACATTTTATATAATTAAAATATCAAAAACATCATATAATTAAAAGTATCCTTCTTACCGATATCTCCCCACTGAGATCCCTCAGGAAGAGCTAAGTTAAGATCCCCATGGAAATCCCTCCCAACGTACGCATAGTCCTCCATCATGATTATTTGATTCCTCGGCCATTGGAAGAAAACATCATCATATTTGACGATAGGAACACCATCATGATGAGCCATTAGGTCCACCCACCTCTTCATCTGTGGATCTTGTGGAGCGGGTATACCCCACTCCACCTATAGACGAAAGACAGGGACCCTCTCCAAAAAGAAGGATACCAAAATGGACCCGTAACCAAACTAATTAAACCGACCATTTCAACACTTTGTTAGTTGTTTTTTCATGTTCTTCAAGACACCCTCACACCAGTTGAAGACCCTGGGTTCCATGAACTCTATGGAGTATTGAAAATGTATTTGCAAATCCATGTGGGGAGTTGCACTCCCTGCCATCCGGGTAATGGTATAAAGGATGATCTGCAATGGTAAATCTCGAACATCTCTAATGTCCACCTTGCCACTATGTTTTTCTGTACCCGGCATGCAATGTTGTGCAACATAGTAATCCATGGGTTATCCCCCACCCTTGTTTCCTATGAGTGTTACCCGAGTACCACGATGAGACAACCCCGTCAGAAATTAGATATCCTCTATATCTAATGTGAGTGTATGCACACCCACGTGAAAGGCTTGTTTGTTCGCATCCCACATGTGAACCAGATACTCTAACAACCTCAGTTGGGCTCTCATGCCCTGAATCTTGAAAAATTTGAGTAATCCACATTGCCTAAGCACCATAATTGTGCCTGGGTCATTCCCGACAAAATAGTCTTCTTCTTCATGCTCTCATTCATGCCACTCAAGCATTTTGACTAAGGAAATCCTGCCAAGGAACATCAAAATAAGATTAGAATCATAAAAAATCCATTCTTGGAAGTTTTTCTAGTTAATTGTATATTTTCAAAAGTTGATTTGCGGTCGTCACAGGGCTATACTTTCATGTAGAGCAGCGTCATCGCACCCTGTCTTTGAGCCACATGTGGCGATTCCAGATCGTCGCAGTTCATGATACTATGGGCCTATGACGATATGAAAGCACAGGTACCCCCAAACAATCGACCCAAACTCAACAAAAAACCAATGAAAACAAAATTGGAAACCCTGAAAAGATAAAGAAGCAAAAGATTACCTTTTTTATGGAGACGGTTTGTGAAATGATCCACTAGGCGCTCTAAAATCAACAGTTGAAATTTGGGAAGAAAAGAGGGTTTGGGGCACTATTTGGGTAAATTTGCAAATGAAATGGTAAAATGGTTGTTTTGACCTATTTTATTGTTTTTTACAATATTTTAATTAAATTATTTTTTATATTTTACCCATTCCCTAAGGTCTAACCAACTTTGCAAAGTGTTTTCTTTTACAGATTAAAATTTCTAAGGACGATACATTTGACAAGGGTCCACCATTTTTTGTTTGTTTTTGTGTGTTTTTATTATGAATAGATGATTTTAGGGATTTTCAGGAAAAACTCCGAGCACAGTCTTAATTCTTTCTCGCGCTCGTGAAACCATGAGAATGCAATCGAGTAACCTTTTGTCATTTTTTGAACTCGCATTGGTAATTCAAAAAACGAAACCTATGGAGTATCCTTTAAGCTCTTTTCAAGCTCCTTAAACATGAAAAGATAGTCGAGTGACCTTTTTCTTTTCACGCTCGTAAAAGTATTTGAAGAAAATGTCTCATGAGCGGTAGGTTATCTCTTTTTCGGTTTCATCAAACTAATTTACGAAAAAGGACCTTATGGAGTTCTCTTTAAGTGTTTTTCAAACTCTCTAAACATGAAAAAACCCTAAGTTTTCTTTCTTTGGACTTCTTAAACAAGCATCGAAAGACCCATATGGGATCAAACCACTCCTTCTTAGGGTTCGTTAAAAATACTCTAAGGGACTCATTCGAAGGATGAGCTTACATTACAAGCATATGGTATCATCCACAAGCTTGCGTAAAAATAAAGAGGTACTCGCTAGAAATGGTGGGGGGGAATTGGGAAAGAAATGTGTATCTGTATCTGTGTCAGTGGAAGTAAATTATCTCTTCAACATGACACCCCCCTTCATCAATGTAACCGGGTTGGGAAATCCATTTGTCTCTTGCTTGACCATCCACAAGTTCATATGTTGGGTCCTTTGAGTCAATGTTGCCAAGACAACTTTTTTTTCGTTCATATGTTCAAGAGAAGTCCAACCTAAACTAGCCTTCAATCACATCGACCATCTGTAGTTATAAATTTTCTACCATGACGACCTCCCTTGAGTTAGTTCTGAATTACTTCATACTCGAATCTGCTTCAAATCTATTACATATTTCGTGTCATTGATGGGGGATACATAAAATCCCTCCTATGATGAGTGTTTTCCTATCGACGTCAACTTATTATCTAGGAACAAGACTTATAAATCACATTGGTACCTTGGAGCCTGCATGCCTCAATGGAAAGTTTCATCGCTTTCAACAGTAAGTTCACGCCATTGACCCCAAATATTCCATCGAGTGTTCGACTTCAACTCATTCATTCACACTCATTGGATTGTACTAGAGTACCTTGGGAGTCATTGACATCAATGGTGATTTCCCTCACACTTGTTAACGGTTTTCATTAATGACCGGTAATCAAATGGTTTCTACCATGTTCGACTTCGACACTTGTAATCACATGGCTATATTCATACTTAAAGGTGATGGAATTGAAGACCCTGGATCTCATCATATCAGTCCAGGTTGCGATGGAGTATTCATAAGTTTTGTACTGACACATAGATCCATTATGTATGTCTTGTGGCTATGTTTGAATTTGAATTCTTTTTAGAGCATAGATCCACAGTGTATTCCTCGGGGCTATGTTTAATCATGATGACATGGATCCACAGTGTATGTTTAGTGTCCATGACTCACTTAACACTAATTATTAGAGTCACTTGTAGTCTGAGTATGGGAATGCATACCTCAAAAGATGGTATATTATTATGCATATGCTTGATTGTTTGCAGGTTCCCGATTGATGCGCTCCTTATTTTCAACACACACTTTCTACAAATTATTTCAACTGTCACGGGTTCCAGATTCATACTTTGGGGGGAATTATATTACACATTATTTTGGTCACCCCAATGATCGACTGATGACATGTGTTTAACCCACTTACATGTTCCTTGAAAATATTAAAAGAGACTTTCTCCATGAGAAAAGTGGTTTTCTTTTCCTCTCTCAAAAACTATGACAAAGAAGATCGTCGCACCCTGCTCTATGCTTGGGGTGCAATAATTCTTGATCGTCGCACTCTGCACCAAATATGGACTACAGATTCATCGCATTCTACCTATGCATAGGGTGTGACGATGCTTAAGCAAGGGAAAATTCAAAACTCACTAATGTTCTAGAAGGGAATCTTCTAGAAGATGAGGTGGCTTTTGATCAATTTGGATCTTACTCAATTCTCTGATTTAGTGGGATCATCCTAATCTCTTCATCCATCCCTCTTTCACCCTATATAAGGAGGGATCTCTCATATAAAAGGCTAAGGTTGAAAAGGATAATATTTTCATATGCATGAAGAGTTATGCTATAGATTATATTGGAGGTAGCTTTGTTTTAGCTTTCTAAGTCAGATTGTGGATCGTCTTCATCAAAGGCATTGGAGCAAAGGTGTGTGTGTTGGATCAAAGAGCCATCGAAAGGGATCTTGCAACATCAAGGCATGGGTTTTATTATCCACTTTCCATTTTAATATAATACAAAAATACATTTCTTCCCTATAAATGTGTCTTGGTTTTTATTGTATAACTCATTGATCTTATACATAGAATTCATCGAAATATATATATCTTTGTTCTCTCTCTCTCTCTTTGTAGGTTTGTTCTTCTTAAACAGGTTCACCATCCCACAAATCCAAAGATGGAGCGACAAGGATGAAACTAGCGAGGATCAAGTGTCATTTAAAAGGTATGTCTCTCATTCCTCTCTGAACTAGTTTATATGACAATGAAGTCTAAGGTGAAGTTTGTATTATGTCTTGTTTTGTTCTAGCTTCCTATGGAAGTTAGGGAGATTAGTTTGTGTCTGCACTTACCGATTTTTCCGATAACAAGGACTGATCTAGGTGGATATCATTGGCTACCCACCACTTCCACTAACTCAACGGTTCTCTATCTTCTAGGAACTTTTTTGGGTCCAAACTTCTCAGGTTGTTTTGAGGCCCCAAATGGTGTTTTATAGACATTTGAGGAGCTAGGGGTTCCCATGACATTCCCTGGACCTAGATGAAAGTTGTAATCCTCGAATAGTTCTTTCCAAGGAGTTATCGTGCACCCCAATATGCAAAATTTGTGCCCACGAGAAGTTGATGTATCAACTAACCACCTTCAGGCCCACAATTCTTTTGGTGTTTCATATTCCAGGGTTAAGGTTTTATCTCTTTGTCTTTTAGGGTTCATGAAAAAATGCCCTTTTCAACCTCTTTGTAATCATGTTTTTTTGAATGAGAGTAGCCAAAATCTCTTTCTCTTTAGAGATAAACTACCACAATTCTAGCCAATTTGTTATCTTCGATATTCTGTTATTTTATTCATTTATAGAATTTGGGTTTCACTGTATTTTTGTTTTTGATCTAGGTGAATCTTGGTGGCCAACCACCTTTTCCATTAAATCAAATTTTTCGAGCATGTAGTTTTGATAAACCATGATATTCACCCTTTTGATGGGGAATGTAATGTAATGTCATCTCCATTTTTTAATTACAACCATCATATGTACATTCCTAAAATGTTAATGCACAATATCCCATTAGAAATATGCAGTTAAGCACACTTAGTCTAGAGTAGTACTAGGATGGGTGACCTTCAGGGAAGTCCTAGTGTCTTACATGCATGGGGCATTTTGTAAACTTAGATCAATTTATCCCACATGCATCATGGAAATTATTCTCCTCAAACTCTCTCATATATAATAGAGGTGAAGGATGTCCTTTGAGCATGCAATGGAGTGTGATGTAATGCTTATTTGTGAATGAGTGTAGTTGACATCTCTTTCTCTTCAGAGATAAGATACCACCATTCTACCCAATTTGTGTTCTACGGGGTTTTTCTATTTTATTCATTAATAGAAGTTGGGTTTCACTGTATTTGTTTGTTCTCTGCTACAGTTTTGTTCGTATCTCATTTCGTTCTCAACGTAATCTTGATCAGTGGTATCAGAGCAATCTGCTCCTTGTTATTTCTTGAGGCGTGTCCTTGAAGAGGTTAGGGTATAGATATTTGGGTCTCGATATAGTTTCATTGGAGGACAACATCTCTCTCCAACCCAAGCGACCTCCCATGGCGGAATAAAAGAGATATGATGGAGCATCAAATCCTTTCAAGACGTTGCTCAAGGAATCCCTTGTGCAACAAAGTAATGAGATGATTGATAACTTCACTCAGATCCTGCAACGAATACCAATGGCAACCGAGGCATCTTCGACAAGCATCAATTTTGGAGGTAGGATGACCTTCAAGGTATAAGTCAATTTTGATATCCCAATATTTGAAGGCCAGATAGATGCAGATCCTCTAGAAAAATGGTTGAATCTACTAAAAGGTTTTACTCTATCAAAAGATTTTCCAACGATGAAAAGATAACCTTTACACTCCTTAAATCCCTTCCCCGTGTGAGATCTTGGTGGAAGGTGAGAGGGGAACATCGCAAATTGTTATAATCCTAAATTTCACCATACATGCATACCTAGTATTTGGCCCTCTTACTTGTTATTTTTGCCAAGCAACCACTGAGCAGCTCTTCTTAAAAACCCTATTTTTTAAGATGTATGTGCCCTTCACCACTACTTCCCATGTACACACGCTTGTTGCACCACTACAACTCGCATACATATGCTAGTTTCACCATTACAGACCGTGTATACCCACAAAATTTGCAAAAATTAAAAAGTTGCAAGGAATTTGTTGAGATTATTGGCTATTGAGTAGTTTTCCAACTGTCCCACCGCCTATAGCCCATCACCCTACCGAATAAGCATCCTTTTGTCATATAAAAGGAGGTTTTGGGGTATCATTCCAAACATACTCATAAGAACAGTGAAACTTTTTCTATTTCACATCTCGTCCTTGCCCCAAGAATTTGCAGTCACCTTGTGAGATTTGTATCAGAATTTCCTATTCTAGCCCTTTTTCCTCTATCATAAGCCTATGTCATTTCCCTAGAAGAAGTGTGAGAGGAGAAATATACGTGGAAGCGCAGTTGGAGCTTGGTGAAGAGGAGCATGGAACAGGTTCACAGAGTAGTCGTCGATCTCATTGTAAGTAAACATTGTGATATCAATAAAAGGAATACTTTTTCTGTCCCGAAATATGATGTGTCAAATATCTATGTTTGATTTATGTTTTATACTGACATCTAACCCATGATTCATATATGAGATGCATGTTTATAGTTCCTTGTTTAACTTTTTGTGAATGCAGGTCAGCTTAGGGAGGAGGCTTGTAGTCAGTGGAGCAATCGAACATGAAAGGATCGACATTGGACGCGGAGTAAAAGGTAGAGTTACCAGATCTTTTCACTTTGTATTTCATGCATGAATGTGGGGTCTATTTGGGGTAGTTAAAAAAATTAGGAGACTTTTAGACGGTTAGATCTGCCTACATGTTGAACCCTAGTGTAGTCCATAGGGGGGTTTTCCCGCTATAGCAGAACTGGCGACCATACTGGGGAAACCTCTAGGGTTTCAGGGGGTTTTATGGGTGTTTGATTGGTTTTTACCTTTTGAGTTTCTTTCTGAGTCTGTTGAGTCTTTAAGGGATTATGGCCACCTGTTGGTGCTATACCAGGTTTCTCTGCCCTGTTAGTCTACTTGTTTGTCTTCTTTTTGAGGAGTTACATAGGTGTACACCGCCTGTAGTGGGTCTACATGTGTACATACATGCCTTGCCTTTAGTCAGTCTGTGTCCATACACAAGCTGCTTAAGCACCAGTAGTGTGCCTGTGTCAAGAAATGTTTTCCTTAAGAAAGGGAAGTCAACCTCTTCCTTTATAGAAGTTTGAATTCTCAGGGTTTCTTTATTAAGTAAAGTGTCTCTGTTTTTACAGTCGAATCCTGGGTTTGATCTCAGTTTGGTTATCTTTTTAAATATTTCTTATGTTTAGTTTGAAAGGGTTTTGGGCAAGTCTTCGAGTCATTTTTATTAGCCTTTTAGGTGTCTTTAGGGACTCCCTGCGATCTGCAGTGGGCCAGAGGTCAGTTCTCAGTCTTGTCTGGTTGTTTTTCACTTTTTCCCCTTTCGCTTGCTTTAAAGAAAAAGAAAAAGAAATTATTTTCAAGTTTCTTGTTTGAAGCATAAAAAAAATAGAAAAAGTTTTCATTTCTTTGTTTGGTTAAGTAGTTGGGTTGATTATTTCACTTGTTAGGAGAAAGATTTATTTTCTTTAAGTTCTTTATTAATTGCTTAGAACATAAGTAGCTCATAGTTGAGTGAAACCTTGTTTTAGGTTTTCATTTAAAAGATCTTAGAAAAAGTAGTTACTAAAAGTTGGTTAAAGAGTTAGTTACAAATCTTTATTTGTCAAAAGAAAAAAAGAAGTAATTTTGCTTTCAAATTCGTTTGTTTCTCCTTCTTCGTCTCTCAAAACACACCACTAGTTTCATTGTCATTTCCTTGACTTAAAAAAATCCATATAAAATTAACGCTAATCTAGAATCAAGTAGACTTTATGTTTGTAGGGTCAATCAACTAGTCTAGGCTAGAGCCTTGAATTAGGTTGAAGAGGAAACTCTTCAAGGCTTATAGACAAACATTGGAGTCAGTGCTAGGGAGTGTAAAAAGTCTAGTAAACGTTATTTTTTTCCAAGACCCCCCTCTAACAGAGGGGCTAAACATGAGGTCGTGTGCGGAAAGGTAGTGGAGATAACCCCTCCAAAGTCGAACCAAACATAGTGAGGAAAACATATTGAGGACTTGTTGTGGGATACTATTGGTCACATTTGCCATGAAGCTTCGTGGGTATCAAATCCATTCGATGTCGTCAGTTGTCTTCCAGACCACTTTCTTCCGATACCCTCGGTAGGTTTTGGGCTTAGTTACCCTGCTCATTGCGGTCCACCCAACTGTCGACTGTACCTGCCTGGTGACTGTTCGCGCGATGGAAACCTAGTTTCCTTTATTTTAGGGACTTAAATAGGTGATTGCAGGGGTACACCTTGGTACCCAGGGCAGATGTTGGGCCACGCTTTGCAAAGTATACCCAGAGGGTGCTTCCATGTTCGAGTTTCACTTGCACCAATAAGTTTCTCTACTGTTGGTTGGCGTAACTGTTCTTCCAACTAGTTAGTGGTTTGCTTGCTTTGTCTCATAGGAAATTTTCTAGTGTCTGCTTGTTCTTCAACATTAGAAAAAGCCTTACTGTGTCATTGATCTTCTCACACAGTGGAAGATCAAGAGCCCTGTTGGTCGCAAAGGCTTCAAGGCCTGCCGCTAGTTAATTTGGAGCCACCACCGCCACCATTACTGTGAAGACTTAACCAGCAAGGGTCATTTGAGGCGATCGGGCCACAGGAAACTATACTCGAGCTAGATTCAAGAGGAGAACACTTGTATCCGGAGTAACCAACTATTTATGACCTTGGAGCGGAATCTCTCGGTCCATATAACCCTCTGATCACTGACTTGTCGGCGCCACTTTTGATACATCTTGCCCCCCCAAGGGTAACACATCATGAGCGTCATATAGTCCTGCAAGCAGCGATGGAAGAAAATCCTTATACTTCATCAGGGAGTCCTCACACTCCCTCTACGGCTACCACCACATGGGGCGTTCTACCTCCTAACCCACCTTCGTCGGTCCAGAACACTATGGTCTCAACTGCCTCTACTTCGGGCAGCGGTCTGATTCCATCTATGGATTCTATCACTACACCATTCACATAGAGTGCGACGGGCCCTCCATTTTCATACAGGATTTTCATCTTTGATACGAACTCATTCCTTAGCTACTCCACCCTACAGACCATGGGTCTGGGGGCAGGGAACTCAAATGCTCCTCTGAAAGGCTCCATGGGGGCCACCTCAGCCCCATATAACACTTTCCCTTACAGCGAGGGTCATATACCTCCTTCATCCCCCTCGCTCAGTGGTGCTTCTCAATAGCTCGTCTGGCCAAACATGAACTACAGCTTATTCAGAGAAGGTAGTCAAAGAACGTCTTCCTACACCACGTTGGTGGGTTCAATGTCGGTCTCTTTGTTCAGCACATTTGGAAACAATGCATTCTCATCAGTTGTCATCTCGGTCAGGAGAAAACCTGGTTTTGGACCACAAAATCCTGTGCAGGGTACTATTCCTATACAGGGGGAAAACACAGGAGTCTCCTCCTCACAAGGACTCTGGAATCTGTGGCAGGGATTAGTTCCCTTGTCAGGGATGTCAATCGGGGGCAACCCCTTCCATGGTCAATGGAAATTCAGGCAAGGCTCAGTACCTATGCCCGTCGGATCGGCAACAGGCAACCTTTTCCAGAACCTTTAGAACACAGCACATGGAGCAATCCCTTCCCATCCCTCAACGTCCAACTACGGGAGTCATTCGATGACATCTCAACAAGAACAATATCTAAATGTTGGCCAAGGCCATGGTTTTTACCAAAACCCTGGTGATCCAGGTGGATATTGGTGGCCACCCACCTTTTCCAACTGCCTCAAAACAGCTTTCTGGCAATTTTGACAATTTACTATTTTTAGCAGGTTTTAACTTCTGGGGCCATTTTGAGGACCTAAATGAAGGTTTTTCGAGATCAAGGTTCTCCATGATAGCCAAAGGCATAATTGATCCCCCAAAATGAATCTCCTCAATGATACCTTTCCAAAGAGCTATCATACGCCTAAAACGGAGATCGTATGCAAAAGTTACAACCCCGGGAAGTTGACGTACTAACTTACCCAAACGGGGCCCACATGACTTTTGGCACTTCATCTCCTAAGGTTAGGTTTTTGGATGTCTAGGACTTTTGGCATTCCTGTTTATTGTAAAAATTCCTCTGGAGCCTCATTGTAATCATCTTCTTGTGAATGTGAGTAGTCGTCACATCTCTTCTCAGAGATAAGCTGCCACCATTCTAGCGAGTCTTTCACTCTGTATTTTTACAGTCACTGTACATTTCTTTCATTAATAGAAATCGTGTATTACTGTATATCTGCGACTCTTGTTTTATTTTTTCTATATCTTTGTTATATTGTTGTCTCTCTTGCAATATCTCTAAATATTTATGTGATATATCTCCGCTCTCATTTCGTGCCGAAAATAATCTGGATCAGTGGTATCAGAGCAGGCTGTTCTTGATCATTTTTTCAGTGCATGTCCCCGACGAGGTCCGAGTATAGAAAGTTGGGTCTCGAGCTTGTCTCTCTTGAGGACAATCGCTCTCACACACCCAAGAAACCCTCAATGGCGGAAGAAAAGAAAAATGACGGAGCAGACGATCCTATCAGTCTGTTGCTTGAGCAAGCTCTCACGCAACAGAGGGACGAAATGATGGAGAATTTTTCCCACATCCTTCAACGCCTACCGATAGCAACAGGTGCATCTTCATCAAGCAGCCACTTTGGAGGCACCTCACCTTTCAAGGTACAAGTTAATTTTGATATTCTTGTATTTGAAGGACAAATAGATGCAGAAGCCCTAGAAAAATGGTTAACTCTGCTAGAAGGTTATTTCTCTGTTCACAATTTTTTCGACAAAG
>ML782463.1:577750-615669 GCA_009831015.1 Picea engelmannii | reverse complement strand
CCACTACTATTCCACCTAAAAAGTGTCGCAAAGTAGTATCTCATACTGCAAAATTTAGCTTCTTCACAATCTGTTCAAAAGGAGAACAGAAGGACACTGCAACCACTACAGCCTCACCCCAAGCACCTTCTATCCTACAGAAGCAGGTCGACAAGGCTGCAGCAAAATGCAAAGATTCCTTCTGCACAACATCCTCTCATGTAGCCCAACTTGTTGAACAGCCTCAACCTCAACAGGTTCATGGTAGACTTCCATAAACTGAGCAGTGCGACGTCTCCAGCAAGACAAGCATCTCACCAAGATGCAGATTCAACAAACGCTTTTCCTTCTCCCCCAGGAACTCAACGCAATGGAGACCATTGTTTCCTAAGGAGGGAGGATTGATCCAGGTGGATATCGGTGGCCACCCACCTTTTCCAACTGGCTCAAAATAGATTTCTGGCAATTTTGACAATTTACTATTTTTAGCAGGTTTTAACTTCCGGGGCCATTTTGAGGGCCTAAATGAAGGTTTTTCGAGATCAAGGTTCTCCATGATATCTAAAGGAATAATTGAGCCCCCAAAATGAATCTCCTCAATTATACCTTTCCAACGAGCTATCACACGCCTAAAACGGAGATAGTATGCAAAAGTTATGACCCCGGGAAGTTGACATACTAACTTACCCAAACAGGGCCCACATGACTTTTGGCGTTTCATCTCCTAGGGTTAGGTTTTTGGATGTCTAGGAATTTTGGCATTCCTTCTTATTATAAAAATGCCTCTGGAGCCTCATTGTAATCATCTTCTTGCGAATGCGAGTAGCCATCACATCTCTTCTCAGAGATAAGCTGCCACCATTCTAGCGAGTCTTTCACTCTGTATTTTTACAGTCTCTGTACATTTCTTTCATTAATAGAAATCGTGTATTAATGTATATCTGTGAGTCTTGTTTTATTTCCGCTATATCTCTATTATATTGTTGTCTCTCTTGCAATATCTCTAAATATTTATGTGATATATCTCCGCTCTCATTTCGTGCCGAAAATAATCCGGATCACCTGGCCAATAGCCTAACTTTTTCTGGCAACCTGGTGCCAGCCAAATTCCAGGCTCCTTTCCTCATGTACATAGTCAACAACCCAAACTACTATTTCTGGCGACATTGCATTTTCCAGACTTGTCAAGGTTGTTAAACGACCCAATTTTTCACGATCCGCATTGGCCTCCCATGCCGACGAAGTTTCCCTCGGACATTCCAAAGTTCGAGGGTAAGCCTAACGAAGATCCAGGCGATCACGTGACCACGTTTCACCTATGGTGCTCGCCGAACTCTCTGCAAGATGAATCCATTCATTTGTGTCTATTTCAACTCACTCTTATCGGGAGTGCCATAAAATGGTACATCGATCTCAACTCCTCAAGATACTCTTTCTTTAGCAAATTGGAAATGGTTTTTCTCAACCATTTCTAACTACCTGTGAGATATGACGCTGGCACCGAATTGTTGGCCAACTTCGAGCAGATGAAGGCTGATCATATCTCGGATCACAGCTAAGAGTGGTGGCGTTGGAAGAGTTTGATAAAAGTATTGGTTCCACCAACATTCCTACTGGAGTGGTTCCTCAAGTCTTTGGTACCTCAACTATCCAAGGACATTGCAACGTCGAGGGTATTTTCCGAGGAAGAGGAATAAGAGCTCAACAGCTTGAACTGATATACTCTCAATCTGGTTTACTTTACGAGGTTTTTCCAAATGCGCCACAGTCTATCCTTGACAAGACCAGACACAAGTTTGGACCACATGCCGATGCTATAGTTGGTTCAGCACAATTGAAGCCCATTGATCAGTTGTCGAATCAATTGCAACAATTGTTGATACAGTAGACAGTGGCCAGCCAAAACTCTAGTTCGGTTTCTCCCCCTACTCAAACGTCAGATGTACACAGTGTACAATCGACAAACCCGAAGGCCAACCAGTAGCTAGACGGCAAGAAAAAACAGCGAAACAAGAACGGTAAGGGGATAATAAATCCAGCAACAATGTTGGCAGGGGAAACATAGAGAAAAGAAGGTTGAAGTATCTATGTAACCTTTGCATGGAATACCATCTGACTCACTTGTTCCCTCAGCTTGCAGAGGCCCAGAAGTTATTGGTGCAGCAACATCCTGTTGTGTTAACGAACCCATTTCCACATGGGAAAAATTTTACTCAACCCTCTTCAAGCACGGAAGGGGGTAGTCAGGGACCCCCTCCATCTTCTAGTAACCCTTCGGTTGCGAACATTTATATGTTGAAGGGTGGCACTCACATAGAAACTAGGGAACATGATTATGGAATTCCAGACACTATTGAAAAGGGTAAAGAAGCTAAAAACCCGTCAGTTCCTATCCATATTGAGAGGAATATGGGTGAAACAATGGCATGCATCCGGAAAGGCGCATTCAAGAAAGCTTCACACAATCTGAATGCAAGGGCCACCCAGAACTACTATGTGGTGGAGGATTTGTCACAAACCCCTTGTGCGGTGTCTTCTTTGGAGGTCCTCAAGAGTTGCCCTTCGTATAGAAAGGCTCTGCTAGTTGTCTTAGGATTTTTTGAGACCTGTAATCCAGGAACGATCATGCTTGATACAACTGACTTGAAACCTCGTCTCCCATACCACGTTGTGTTTCAGATAGTAGTGGCTCACCCCATGAAATATTTTACTTGGAACATTTTTCGCACGATGGTTGATGAGGGTGCCTCGACATGCGTGATGTCATTGGAATGTTGGAAGGCTATTGACCAACCCGTTTTTCTTTGTTACCTACTCTTCTTAATTCTTTCGACAGTTGTTCTTTCAAACCACATGGAATCATCCCTTCTTTCCCCGTTCAATTGGGAGTGAAGACCGTGTGCGTCAAAGTTGAAGTAGTCGATCCGCCTCTTGACTACAACCTGTTGTTAGGAAGGAGTTGGACATATGAAATGCATGCAGTGGTTGCCATAGTTTTTCGAGTATTTTTGTTTCCACACGAGGTCTGAATCATGACCATTGATCATTTGTCCTTCTCCAGGCCTGACCCTTCATCGGGGTCATCCACGGTCTCGATGATTGATAACCCACAGCCTAGTGTTGTCAATGTGGGGGTTGGTTTTTGCCCACCTTTGATTGGTATGTTCAATTACCCGCCTCCTTCTGGCGATGTCAAGATGATATTGGTTATCTCCGACCAGCCTAGGGATGAGATTTTTCAAGTTTCTTCATTCCATACGACTTACTTTACCGATATGTGGAATCTTCCTTCCCCATCAGATTCGATGGAAGGGATAGGGAATCCTAGCATCTCCATGCCCTTGTCTATGATAGAAGTTGAGTACTCTTTTGTCCAACAAGCTTCAGCTGACCCCGATCTGAATCCTACACTTGAGTTACATCTAGTTCTCGAGCCTATTTAGGCTCAAGTTTCCCTCACCACTACCGATTCTTTAGACTTGGTATTGCCCTCTGATGAGGTGATTATAGAGGCATTGACTGGTCCAAATAGAGTGTGGGATGATCTCCATCACAGTTCTTATTTCCTCCTATAGTTAATAAGAATAGAGGTAGGATAATTCGTGTTGACTATGACTGGAGATAGTTCTTCTCCTATTAATCCTCTGGCTACGCACGCAGTTTATGCCGAGGGTAATACAGAAACCATCGTTGAAATGATACATATTGACATCTCAAGAACCCCTGGCATCATGGAGAATGTCTTTGTCGGAGAGGACTGCTCCCCTGAGTAGATTCAAATCTATATATATATATATAAGGAATTTTGCGATGTTTTTGCCTCGTCTTAAGAGGAAATGCCAGGCATTGACCTAAGAATTGTCGAACATGAAATAACGACTTATCCTGACGCCAAGCTAGTATGATAGAAGCTTCGTCCGGTGAATCCTAGAAAAGCAGTAGCTATTAAGGATGAAGTAGAGAAACTTCTCAAAGTCGGTTTCATCTACTCCATTCAGTTGACTCAATGGGTGTCAAATCTTGTTCCGGTCAACAAAAATCAAGGAACGATTCACGTATGTATGAACTTCTATGATTTGAACAAGGCCTGTCCAAAGGATAATTTCCCCACCTCGTTCATTGACCATATTGTCGATGAGTGTGCGTACTATGAGGTCTTTTCTTTCATGGATGGTTTTACAGGATACAATCAGATATATATTAAGCTCAAAGACCAACATAAAACAACTTTTATCTGTCCATGGGGTACATTTGCTTATCGGAAGATGCCTTTTGGCCTGAAGATTGTTGGAGCCACTTTTTAGTGGGTCATGTCTTTTTCTTTCCATGACCTAAGACACATAGCTGAGGCTTATCTCGATGATTTAGCATCATGATCTCGTAAGAGAGTCGAACATCCCACGCACGTCCGACTAATCTTTGAGTGATGTCGCTACTATCGGATTCGCTTGAATACAACAAAGTGCAGTTTTTGCTTGACGTAGGGTTGTCTGCTAGGTTTCAGTGTCTTGACAACAGGGATCATGGTTGATCCTATAAAGTTTGAGGCAATAATTCAGTTGCCTCCCCCGTGCACAGTCCCTCAACTTCAAAGCTTACAGGGTAAAGCATATTTTCTTCAGTGTTTTATCGCAAACTATGTCGAGATCACTAAAGGGTTCATGTGTTTACTGAAGAAGGGAGTCCCTTTACATTGGGATGAATCTGCTCAGTTCTCTTTCAAAGCGTTGAAACGTGCCCTCACGTCTGCCCCTCTGCTACGGCCTCCCAATTATAATAAATATTTCTTATTGTATTTGGCCGCTGCAGATTCAACCATCGGTATGGTCTTGGTTCAGGAGGACGATCTATTTCAAGTGCGTGTGATTTATTAACTGAGCTAAAGCCTAGTTGGACCAGAAATCAACTACTCCCATGTTGAGAAACTAGCATTGGCAGCAGTGCATGTTGTCCAACGGTTCCGTCATTATATTTTTCTTCGTAAGACCACCGTCGTTGTCGTTGTGAATCTGTTTCAATACGTGTTGACATGACATGTCATCGACAGAAAGATAAATATATGGATTTTTATCCTCCAGGAGTTTGACTTGGATTTTGTTTCCGCGAAATCCAAAAAGTCACTGGTCTTTGCGGAACTTATCTCAGAACTTTCGGTCGAATCAGGTAATGTTACGCCCGAAGAATCACCGATTAAAGGAGATATTTTTTTGTTTTCATCTTCGGACCCTTGGTATGGAGATATACTAGTCTATCTCCAGAATTTGAAGTGCCCCGCCTCTGCTTCTCTTAATGAGCATTGATATATATGCCATCAGGAAAAAACTATCTCATACTCTATGACACTTTGTATCGTCTAGGTGCAGATTGCATCCTTTGTTGGTGCATCACTCATGAAGAAGTGGAACTCCTTCTTAACAACTGCCACATGAGACAATGTGGTGGTCATTTGTCTGGGTTGGAAACAGCCAAAAAGATTCTACGAGCCAGTTACTTTTGGCTGACGTTAATCAAGGATTGCGTTAAATCGGTCAAGAAGTGCCACTCGTGTCAGATCTTCTCTCGAAAGATGAGAGCACACTCTGCTCCCATGTTTCCCATCATTATTATTGGTCCTTTAACCAAGTGGGGGATGGATTTCACTACATGCCACCCATCATCATCCAGGGGGAATCCTTATATCATCGTAGCAGTAGACTACTTCACTAAGTGGGTCGAGGCTATGCCAACGTTCAATAATGATGGCGAGACAATAGCTTTCTTTATTTTCAATCAGATAATAGCAAGGTTCGGCAACCCGAAGGAGATTGTCACTGACCATGGAAGTCACTTTCAGAAAAAAATAATGTCTGAGTTAACTTCAAATCTTAGTTTGAGGCAAGAGCATTCATCACCCTACTACCCACAAGTGAATGGTCAGGTGGAGGCTGTGAATAAGTCCCTCAAGACTATTCTACAGTGAACAATCAATTATGCCAAGTCAAATTGGCATTTGATGTTGTACTCAGCGTTGTGGGTCTACCAAACGTCTGTAAAGACTTCCACCAGTTTCTCACCTTTTCAACTCATTTACAGGTTGGAAGAATTCTTACCTATAGAGTGCCAGATCCCATCTCTAAAGTTGACAGTATAGTTATTGCCAGACACTTCACCACTTGAGTAACACTTATTATATCTTGAGCAGCTTGATGAGTAGCGACGTGATGCAGCCTTGGTTAATGCAGCTCACAAGCAAAGAGTCAAGTGTCAGTATGATCGGTTCATTCATCCTCGAATGTTCTCTAAAGGCGACCTTGTCCCGATCTATGACCAAGATAAGGATCCCCTAGGGGCAGGCAAGTTCAAACCCATGTGGTTTGGACCTTTCATTGTGAAAGAGGTACTAAAGAAGGGTGCTTATAATCTGGTCGAATTTGAGGGGAACGCTTTAGCGGAGCCTAGAAATGGGCTCTACCTCAAGAAGTATTACTCGTAGGTGGGTCGCCTTGGGTGACTTCTTGTACATATGTATAGTTCTTATACAGTTAGTTTGTTTTGTCTTTTTGTGTTATGGACGTGTTGTTATTGATGTCATCTTTTTCACTGTGACAGATGTCAAGTGAATCAGAGGTATTCATTGGGTTCATGGATGGTGCTAGCCGACATACTCGAAGGCTTTCTTCCGCAGCTTGGGTGACCTTCACACATCAAGGCCAGTTGTTATCTTATGGGGGTATCTATTTAGGTGATGCCACAAACAATGTCGTCGAGTACAGATCAGTGATAGAGTTTCTTCGTGATGCTTTGTCACATGGTATCTCTCACCTCTGATTCTACTGAGATGTGAAGCTGGTTGTGTCCCGGTTAAATGGGGTTTACCGCGTTTATGATCCTACTCTACACCAACGGTTCCTTAGGGTACGTCTCTTAGAACGTTTCTTTGATTACATTACATATATCCATGTTCCGAGGAGACTAAATCAAATGGTAGATACTCTAGCTAATCAAGTATTAGATTGGCATATTGCACACACATAAAAAGAATCGCACACATACACATGTACATACATTGTAAAAATGTGATCCATAAGACATAAAATATGTAAATATGCATATATATATATATATATATATATATCAAAAGTCTCAGAGTACATAGGTGGGTACAAGCACCTCAAAAATAATATGTTTGGTATACATCATGGGGCTTATGCCCTCAAAAAGATACAAAAGAGTGCCCTCAGCACATAAGTGGTCCACCCTAGCTAAGCACGGGGCCTCTTGGCCCTACCATAGTGAACGACGGCATTTGATAAATTCCAGAAAAGTTGGACCCAGGTCCGTGGCACCCCAACTACGCGATGTTTCATCGATGGTGGGAGATCCTCGATCTCGACCATGGGCACCATACGAGTGAGCACGGTGAGGTTCCGCTCCACCTGTCTCAACACTCTCTCAGCCTCTCCGACTGGAGTTCCCCCTGTTGTTGTTTCTAGTCTGGCGGCTGTTGCTGGTACTTCCTCTAGTTAAGGACGCCGCTTGGTCCTCGCGAATTCCACTGGATGCACTGGTCCCATATCTGTACATAACAAATACATAGTTGTCAGATAATATGATACATATAAAACAAATGATATATATATAAAGAAACATAAAAGTTAAATAACTTTAAAAACCAAACATACCTATCTCTCCTCGCTCGGCTCCAAGAGGTACGGGCATGTTCGGGTGCCTGGAAAAGTTGATCCCGACGTAGGGGTATTCCTCTATCGTCGGAATTTGTCGTGTCCACCAGTCGAAAAATGCATCATTGAAGGCCTCTATGGTCCTCCCTCCCCCCTGTCACGGCAGCAATGTTGCCTGTTATCCCCACTTTTTAAGGATAACTAGGAGATCATGTCTCAAGTCCCACAGGTCCTAGACATGGAGTATCGAGAGTTGGATTGACCTGAGCATGGCCCTGGAGGGCCCATCTTTTTCTCCCATCATCTTTTTTCTTGACAGCAGTAGTAGCATCCATCACCATCAGATTGGTACTGTATCAGAAGAGGTTCTTGCTCCATGAGGTAATTGGTCTAGGTATCATTGTATGTGTCACTTTTGATCATTGAAACCTTTAAATATATGCATTTGATTCCTCTTATCTCTAACAACTGCTTGGATATTACATTTGCTCACTTGACCATGTTTGGGGGGATTGACAGGGTGCCCTAGCAAGCCTGTGTCTATAGGTTTTGGTTTGCCACTAGGGGGATTTCTGAAAATCCATCATCCGCTCCCATCATAGCACCACTCTTACATCTTGTTTCTCGCTCACCTATCCCATTCCCCTTGTCCAGGCATTGGATTGACCTATTTCAGGACTGCACCTTACCTCGTGGGAAGAAGGGGCTAAAGGCCCAGAAGGTAAAAGAAAGATGGTAAAAGATAAAAGCCTAATAATAAACCTCGAGATGCTTCACCCAGAGATCCCCGAGAAAGAAATAAAAGGCTTCTCAGCAAGAAACAAGAGGGACCCAAAAAAATAATAAAACAAGACCTAATCAAAGGATAGTGGGTATCATCACGAGCCAGCCTATTAGGATCATGGATATCTAGAAGTATGACATTGCCACCAGCTGGTTACCATGCCAGGGCAGTGAATCTTGGTTGCATGGCTAAGGGAAAGGGGCTCTCATCACAAGCCAGCCTTCTCATTTCTGCGAAAGTACTTGTGGGTAACGTTGTCATCTCTGGTCACCATTCCAAGGTAGTGTCCCCTGGTTAGCTCTTGAACAAAAAACAAATAAAAGAATAAAAAGAATAAAGGCAAGAATGGGCTTGGAAAAAATGCATCCATGACAGGGACAGATCGCCTTCTACAAAGGCACCCACAAGTAACATGTTGCATCCTTGGCCCTTACTGCACCCACATGCATGGACATACCCTGACCACATCATCCACTTACATGGCTTGGATGAGGTCTCTCTGGGAACTTTCCTTTTTCTATGGACTCTAGCCCAATAGGAAGCCTTGTCCTTTTCCCCATACTTGTATTGCAGGCTTGTCTAATGTCTTTGAGCCATTGATTGATGTATTAGGGATTTTATGCATGTGTTTAATAATATTAATGATGAAATGTGATTGGCATTGCCATGATCATGTGATTGATGAGCCCATGGAGGGTGTAGCCTTTGATGTGCAGGACCATACCCGACGAACAGGTACCATTTGGACCGGTACACATGGGGAGATGATCAGCTCGGACCTCCATGGGGACGAAGATCCCACCAGATGGATGATAAGACCCCATCAGGGGGCAGAGATAGGGCAAAGTTTGATCAGAGTCTTTGCACCAGAGAAGAAGAGGGTGTTTCACCAGAGGCACCCCAGCATAGCTTAGCCTAGGGGGTTGATCCCTTTTTACTGATACGTTGGCATTGGAAGGCCTGGGACGTCACCTTTGATGACCATGACATCATCCAGCCTATTGGACATTTTTGGAGGCAGACTGGGCAGCAGTGGCACGTGTGGCATGTTGGAGAAGCCCTTGGAGGGCTAACGTTTTGCTCCAGGATGTTTCATTTTCTCTAGAAAGGGATAGCGCCTCTGTTAGAAGGGATTTTACTCTCTTTTCTGGCTAATTAGGGTTTCTACTTGACAATTTAATGTAAAACAGTATGATTTTGATAATTTGGCCTTGTCGGCCTTTTACCTGACCTAAAATGTAAAATTAGGTCAAGGTTTTGTATAAATGAGATATTTTCACTCTCATTTTTTTATCACAACTTACTCACTCATTAGTGAGGTTTGATTTTTTGCGCCCTATCTTGGGTCTGTGACTGAATTAAGTGATGCGCACTTGTTGAAGGAAGATATTTTTGGCATTTATGGTGTTTCTCTTGAAGGAAGGTGTTACAAATAGGGTTTGCATGGTCATTTCTTGGTGATTTGTAAGTATTTTTCTGCAAAACTTCTTAAATGAATGGTTGTAGTTCAATTTCTTGCATTTGTTTATAAATATTGTTGAATCAAAACCCTAGGGGAGAAGCACACAAGTAGGTCATTGTCTCATGTCCCATGATAGAGAAACCTTGAGCCATTGTGGAAGGAAGAAAGAACCTAACCTTAGCTACACTCCTATTTTCTCTCCCTATTAGTAGTCGTACTATTTTGAAGCCAAGAAGAGTGAGACGTCCCATGCCTAGGTTTACTACACTAGGGTCATACTCTTTCTAGGGTTTGCTAAAAGGCCTTGCTTTAGCAACACCTCCCTCATCAAACCCTCTTGTTTTGAATATATTTTGTTATTATTGAGCTAGCCATTTGTCGGGAAGGAGGAGAGAGCACGAGGCCTTGCTTTAGCAACACCGAAGTGAACCTCTCTCCCCTAGGGTTTCGATTTTGAGGCCCTACTTTAGCAGCACTTCAAAACTTTTCCCTCTAGTCCTTGAAATATTGCCTCCTTCAACCTGTGTGTCCTTCACTTATGACTCCATTAAAGCCTAAGGCACTGATCTAAGTCCTTCGGCGTTGAAGTAGAACTTGATCTAAACACTCCCAAATCTTTTGAATTGAAACCCTAACTACACTAACCCTAGTTTGAGCTAACCCTACTAACCCTAAGTTGGTGGTGTCATTATTGGATATTTCATCTTTATGCAGCAACGTTTCATTTTATGAGTAATTGAATGGTGACTTAGGCATAAGTTAATTGGAGTGTTGGTTTATTACATTGAATGCCACATCATTTTAATAATTATTGATGAAGTGATATGATTTCTATTGTTATTGATCAACATTGACTCCATCAATATTTATATTCAAATTGCTTATAAGTTCATCAAATAGTTCTTGATTGATATGAAGTACTAACCTATTGAAGTAGTTTGCATGTACTAGTTTGTTGTTGTCTTGTTCCAGGCAGGTACACTTCTTTGGGTTTTACTTTATTATTGGTTGTTTAGCCGAGAACATTTGATTGGTGGTGACCTGTGAAGGGGGAAACTTGTCATTGTCTGATTATCCTTTAGCCTCTTCAAAGCCCTAGGTCACCGGGGACATCTCCATTGGGCCTCACCTCCCTAAAGAGAAAGAATCATCCCATTGTGGTGACATTGGGTGGGATAGGTTCATGTTACGCCAGTTTGGCCCTCTACCTTATAGCATTTTCTCCTAGCTACAAACTGTGCGATAACATTTTGGCACCCTTGCCGGGGAACATTGAGTCATTCCTCCTCAAACGACAAATATTTTCAGTAAGCCTTGCCTCAGAGCCTTATCTTACAAGCTTACCTGACGACTCCACTAGAGTGTTTTCTCTATTTCTTTGATAGTTTCAAGAAAACTATCTGGCTACTCCACTGATGACGAAACCAACAATGGATTCACAATGGGATCCTGGGAACTACAAGCCTTTAGACATTAGTAACATCTCAGGGTACCCTCAACAAATGCCCTTTGAATACATAAATTTGCTCCCTGGATTCTCTGGTGGTGATAGAGAGAGAACTAACTATCACATGAGAAATTTCTGGAATTTCTTCCTATCCTACCCGGTCGTTGATTATGCTGAAGATGTGGTCATGAAAATTTTCTCTACCATGCTTTGTTACAATGCCAAAAAATGTTATGATAACCTCCCTAAGGCCAACATCACAATTATGGAGCAATTTGAGAAATTTTTTCTTGAGAGATGGGGTATCCAGCAAGAAGACATCCTAATATTGTTAGAATAACTCAAGCACATAAGACAAGATGAGGATGAAACTGTCAGAGACTTCCAGATTAGATTTGAGAACATTCTATATCAGATTCCTGAGAGTCATCATCTCGAGGAGAGATACATGGTCCATCTCTTTACTCATGCACTTTTGGGATATTTGAGTTTCCCTCTTGATAAAATAACCCCAAGGATGCTCGATGAAGCTTACTACATGGTTGTAGTGATTGAGGATAATATCTCCTCATTTGATATAGGATGCCTCCTTACCTTAAGTATTGTCAATGGAGAGAATTTGTTTACCCTTGAGAGCTTCATCACTGATCTCCAAGGAGAAGGGGAACAAACCACAGTTCGACGAGCGATTGTTGAAGAAATAGTTGAGGAGCCGGAACCCAATAACGAAGTATCAACATGCCCTCTTCCTCTTGATGAAGCAATCCATAAGCCTTCTCCACCTGCACAACAACAAGACGATAAGGTTAGTTTCTTTCCTTTTCAGGATTTTGATGATACCTTATTTCATGATTCAGAGAGTGATGGAGAAATGGAATCCCCGAATGAAGAGAATCTTCCTTGCTACAGGACCAAGGATAAGACAGTAATGCACGCCAAAGATGCCCAAGTCATAGAAGCTCATGCACAAGAAGAAAAAGTAAGTTACCCTCATCTCCAAGATTTCGATGATTGTCTACTTTATGATTTGGGAAAAGAAGAGGAAATGGGTGAGCTTTTGAATGTTTTGAGCCCTCCATGTTATGATACTGATACTAAGATAGTTGATTTTGATGAGTTTATACATGTTGGGAGACATAGGTGGGATGCAGTTGGTTATGATATAGATCCTATATATGACATAAAGATTCATATCCAAGTGTTGCCTTTACAATTATCACAGCAAGCTCTTGACCAGTGGCAACAAGGAGATGATATTTTTACCAATGCTCCCCAAAAACCCAAGGTTTACCAAGTATAGTATTTGCCTGATGATTTTGGTCTTACCTTGAGGCCTTTGATGAGTACTCCTCCAAACACTTATATTTACCCCATGAAGATGACTATCAACCACCACTATGCTCGGATTTTGATAGGAGTAAGAATATTGTTTTCCTAAAGAAGGATTAGCATGACCCTTTTCCCCAACTACCTCTTATTACCTTACCTTGTTGTATCATCAAAGGTGTAGTTGGGAATTATACCTTTTGCATTGAGTTTCCTGTGAAGAAAAGCCGAGAATCCAAGGGTTGGTTAAATATTACAAGCTTAAGTGTATCTTCTCAGTTTTTCAACTATCCCTTGAGAATTTGCCAATCGTCTAGTACATCCTTGTCAATCCCTTCCCAAACTTCACAGTATGAGAACGTCTTAGGTAGCCAGTGTGCCGACCTTTTAAGTCAGTGTTCTGAACCTTGGACTTTTCTTGACCCCTTCCTGAAGTGGATTGAGTACTTTCCTCAGATATGGACTTGGCAGGATTTTATCCCTCCCACCCGCCTCCACGAGTTAGACTTTGAGATTTCTGATGATATGATATATATTCTAACTCGTGACATTTTTGTGCTTGATTTATCACAATTTTGGTTTATGATGAAGAACAAAGGCAGGTATTGTGGGACATTGTTGGATTGGCTACACTGGTCATTTGACTACATCGAACATCCAGCCAACAAGTAAGTAAAGGAAGGTACTTTTCTTTACATTCGCATATTGATTGTTTTACTTTAGTATATATACATCTATATGTATTCTAGGGTGGATTTACCACCCCAATTTTTTCACTGATACTTCTATCGAGATTGAGTAGGTCTGCAGGTTATGCCAGAGATGTTGAGGTTCTCATGCGCTCTACGGTGAGCACATGTCCCCGAGTTGGAGCCAGATGTTATCCCCGCTTTTTAAGGATAACTAGGAGATTGTGTCTCGAGGACCACAGGTCCTAGACATGGAGTACTGAGAGCAGGATTTACCTGAGCATGGCCCTGGAGGGCCCATATTTTTCTCCCATCATATTTTGTCTTGACAGTAGCAGCATCATCCATCACCATCGGATTGGTCCTGTATCAGAAGAGGTTCTTGCCCCATGAGGTAATTGGTCCATGTATCATGGTATGTGTCACTTTTGATCATTGAAACCTTTAAATATATGCATCTGATTCCTCTTATCTCTAACAACTGCTTGGATCTTACATTTTCTCACTTGACCATGTTTGGGGGGATTGACATGGTGCCCTAGCAAGCCTGTGTCTGTAGTTTTTGGTTTTCCGCTGGGGGGATTTCTGAAAAGCCATCGTTCGCTCCCATCATAGCACCACTCTTACATCTTGTTTCCCGCTCACCTATCCCATTCCCCTTGTCCAGACATTGGGTTGAAATATTTCAGGACTACACCTTACCTCGTGGGAAGAAGGGGTTAAAGGCCCAAAAGGTAAAAGCAAGATGGTAAAAGATAAAAGCCTAAGAATAAACCTCAATATGCTTCGCCCAGGGATCCCCGAGAAAGAAATAAAAAAATTCTCAGCAAGAAACAAGAGGGACCCAAAAAAAATAATAAAACAAGACCTAATCAGAGGATAGGGGGTCTCATCACGAGCCAGCCTATTAGGTTCATGACTATCTAGCAGTATGACATTGCCACCAGCTGGTTACCATGCCAGGGCAGTGACTCTTGGTTGCATGGCCAAGGGAAAGGGGGTCTCATCACGAGTCATCCTTCTCATTTATGTGAAAGTACTTGTGGGTAACATTATCAGCTCTGGTCACCATGCCAAGGCAGTGTCCCTTGGTTAGCTCTTGAACAAAAAACAAATAAAAGAATAAAAAGAATAAAGGAAAGAATGGGCTTGGAAAAAATGTATCCATGACAGGGACAGCTCATCTTCTACAAAGGCACCCACAGGTAACACGTTGCATCCTTGGCCCTTACTGCACCCACATGCTTGGACATCCCCTGACCAGGACGTTCCACCAGAGGCACCCCGGCATAGCTTAGCCTAGGGGTTTGAGCCCTTTTTACTAAGAAGTTGGCCTTGGAAGGTCGGGGATGTCACCTTTGATGACCATGATGTCATCCAGCCTATTGGATGTTTTTGGAGGCAGACTAGGCAGCAGTGGCACGTGTGGCATGTTGGAGAAGCCCCTGGAGGGATAACGTTTTGCTCCAGGATGTTTAATTTTCCCTAGAAAGGGCTAACGCCTCTCTTAGAGGGGATTTTACTCTCTTTTCTACATAATTAGGGTTTCTACTTGACAATTTAATGTAAAACAGTTGATTTTGATAATTTGGCCTTGTCGACCTTTTACCTAACCTAAAATGTAAAATTAGGTCAAGGTTTTGTATAAATGAGAGATTTTCACTCTCATTTTTTTATCACAACTTACTCACTCATTAGTGAGGTCTGATTTTTTGCGCCCTATATTGGGTCTTTGGTTGAATTAAGTGATGCACACTTTTTGAAGGAAGAGTTTTTTGGCATTTATGGTGTTTCTCTTGAAGGAAGGTGTTACAAATAGGGTTTGCATGGTCATTTCTTGGTGATTTGTAAGTATTTTTCTGCAAAACTTCTTAAATGAATGGTTGTAGTTCAATTTCTTGCATTTGTTTATAAATATTGTTGAATCAAAACCCTAGGGGAAAAGCACACAAGTAGGTCATTGTCCGATGTTCCCTGATAGAGAAACCTTGAGCCATTGTGGAAGGAAGAAAGAGCCTAGCCTTAGCTACACTCCTATTTTCTCTCCCTATTAGTAGTCGTACTATTTTGAAGCCAAGAAGAGTGAGACGTCCCTGGCCTAGGTCTACTACACTAGGGTCATACTCTTTCTAGGGTTTGCTAAAAGGCCTTGCTTTAGCAACACCTCCCTCATCAAACCCTCTTGTTTTGGTTATATTTTGTTATTATTGAGCTAGCCATTTGTCGGGAAGGAGGAGAGAGCACAAGGCCTTGCTTTAGCAACACCGAAGTGATCCCCTCTACCCTAGGGTTCTGATTTTGAGGCCCTACTTTAGCAGCACTTCAAAACTTTTCCCTCTAGTCCTTGAAATCTTGCCTCCTTCAACCTATGTGTCCTTAACTTATGACTCCACTAAACCCTAAGGCATTGATCTAAGTCCTCCAGCGTTGAAGTGGAACTTGATCTAAACACTCCCAAAGCTTTTGAATTGAAACCCTAACTACATTAACCCTAGTTCGAGCTAACCCTACTAACCCTAAGTTGTTGACATCATTATTGGATATTTCATCTTTATGCAGCAACGTTTCATTTTATGAGCAATTAAATGGTGACTTAGGCATAAGTTAATTGGAGTGTTGGTTTATTACATTGAATGCCACATCATTTTAATAATTATTGATGAAGTGATATGATTTCTATTGTTATTCATAAACATTAACTCCGTCAATATTTATATTCAAATTGCTTATAAGTTCATCAGATTGATTGATATGAAGTACTAACCTATTGAAGTAGCTTGCACATACCAGTTTGATGTTGTCTTGTTCCAGGCAAGTACACTTCTTTGGGTTTTACTTTATTATTGGTTGTTTAGCTGGAAACATATGATTGGTGGTGATATGTGAAGGGGGAAACTTGTCATTGTCTGATTATCCTGTAGCCTCTTCAAATCCCCAGGTCACCGGGGACATATCCACTGGGCCTCACCTCCCTAAAGAGAAAGAACCATCCCATCATGGTGACATTGGGTGGGATAGGTTCATGTTACGCCAGTTTGTCCCTCTGCCTTATAGCCTTTCCTCCTAGCTACAAACTATGTGATAACACTGCCCATCTACACACTACTAGGAGTGAGGCCGCATGCCCCAGCACAATATCTCATGGACTAATACTGGGTACCCTCTCGAAGAAGAATGAACATATAATGGTCCCAAATTTGAAGTTTTTGTTACTTCGCCTGCGACACTCGGTGAGTTGTCTCTTCATGCAGTCAAGCATGGTTGTACTCCAATCGAACAATCGTTCATTTAATAAATCCACTGCACAATGCATGTGCGCCCGAGAGGCCTGATGTAAGGCCTTGGATCAAGTGATCTTCCCAATAAGTAAAACTATCACCTTCAGTGATAGGTTGGTAATCTTCTAGATCGGTACCTAAGAACCTACCTTCTCAATGTTGGCCTCGCAATACATTTCGATCAACTCAGTGATGTTGTGGGGGGCAGGGGGAAAAGCACGCAAGTTGATTGGTTCCCCTCTCCTTGAGAGGCCAGTCAGAAAGTATATTTCCTCAGTCATGGGAGTCAACGACTACCCCTTAACCATAAACACCTCAGCGTCAGGGTGCCAGTAATCCACCAAGGCATTCAGCAGTCTGGGTTGTGCCCTCATGAATGGACACCGGAAAAACTTGCATAACATGCATTGTCTCAATGCGGCCATAGTTGAAGGGTTCTCATTAACAAATATATCTATATCCTCATGCTCCCTCTCTCTCCAGTGGACATACATCCTGTTACATAACAAGTTCATGGGGTAGTTAGCTCTTGTTTTTCACTTTTTTTCCATGCTATTGAGGGTGTACGCGGGTTGTAGTGGACAGAGTCGCATATGCATGTGGGTAGATTGTTTTCTTCCCACAGGCATACACGGGTTGTCCTTGGTCAACCAACATACACGTAGGGTCGCCCTTTTTTAAAGGGGCGCGGCCCCCAAAAAACTAAAAGAAATGCAGAAAGGAAGTATTGAAATGCAAGAGGGGTTAGTTTGTACTTACTTGGTCTGAGCGGAAGTTCGTTTCGTCCTCTGAAGCTCCTGGAATCAACTCTTTTAGAAAAGGGGTATTTTTATGACCTTTTTGGTTAATTCTCAATTTGCAATGGTGAAAATGAGTTGTCAGCTTCTATTTATAGACTTTTTTGGCCCTTTTTGCCACTTTTTTTAATCCCTTTTGTCATTTTTTCTGGCTCAAAAATCAATTAACATGGTTCTTGAGTTTCTCATTGGATGTTACGATACACATCACTTTTGGTTTGGAAAATTGTTTGGGAGATGGGTTAATTTTAAAGATTCTTTGGTAAAAGTAGTTTTTCCAACTTTTTGCATTTAAGTTAGGATTCCACCTCCACTTTTTGCATCTTTTTGTCTTTTTCGCTTTGCCATAGGATCGATCCCACTGAATTGTGACACAGAATCGTCATTGTTGCTTTAGAAGTGTCATAATTTAGTGGTAGAGACGACCTCCACATCAATTCCCTAGGTAGATTCTGGTTGCATTTTGGTGTCCATGTCATCGTTAATGACTTTAGCCTTGGGATTCCTTGTTAGTCCTGTCATGATTACGAGATTGAGTCTCATATGTCTGATATGTCATCACTCTTGGCCTCACCCTTGGGACTCCCAGAAAACGAGTCTTCTTTTAACCCCTTTTTAGACTCTCTAAACATGAAAAGATTGTCGAGTGATCTTGTTGTCCTTCACACTCACCAAACTAAAATTTGAAGGCACATATGTCTGACAATAGTTTACCCCTTTTTAGGTTCGGATGGTCAATTGTACGAACAAAGGTATACTCTGGGAACTCTGGTTTGCTAGAAGAGTATTTTCAGGTATAAGTTTAACCCTTTTTCGAGCCTAAGGCAATAAATTTATGAAAAAGGAACCCCCATGGAGTCCATAGTTAAGCTCTTTTCAAACTCCTCAAAATTGAAAATATTGTCGAGTGACCTTGTTCCTTCACACCCGTTAAACTGGTCCAGAAGAACATCCCCTACGGATTCCATAGTTAAGATCTTTTTCAGACTCCATAAAATTGAAAAGATCATCGAGCGACCTTATCCTTTCACCCTCGTTAAATTGGTACACAAAAACATCTACCGGCATGAGTTTACCCCTTTTTTCAGCCTGTAGATTAAGGAGGAAAAAGGTACAACTTGACAGATTCGTCTCACCGAGAGATTTCTACTAAGTAGATTTTATACTTTTTCGGGCTAAGGAGACTAAATCTAGAAAAAGGTTGCGAGTCCATAGTTAAGCTCTTTTCAGAATCCTTAAAATTGAAAAGATTGTCGATTGATCTTGTCTACGTCACACTCATTAAAATGGCTTTGAATAGATGTATTTTCAGTGCTATTTTATCCCTTTTTCGAGCTGAATAGACTACCTTCGAAAAAGGTTCCCCATTGGAGTCTTCTTTTACGTTTTTTCAAACTCTCTTAACATGAAAAAACCACCGAGCTTACCTTCTCTGGGCTCGTGAAAAATAAATTGAGGGGGGTTTCATCATGTCTTTCTAATCACAGTTGCATATCTGCATATTTGACCTAATGTCGGCTCCATGTTGCTCTCAATTGAACCTTTAAAGCATGCCTTATATGCAAGCCTTGTAGCACTTTGCCTCTGCGACATGACACCTTGACCCATGGAGGAATTTTCCCCGAGTGTCCTTTTCCTGCACATGTCTCCTTGCTATGAGAATTAGTATGTTCCTTGCGCTTGGAACTAGTATGCTTGTGACACTCATTCCTCCTTTGTAATGTAGCATTCTTTTATTCTTTTTCAAGCTCTTCAAAATATTGAAAAAGACAAAAAAATCAAATATACCCCAAAAAGAGGACAGAAAAATTGTTGTCTTTTTATGGCAGCACAATGAGTCTCCCTTGGACAAAGCACATTATTTCATTTGTCATCAAGCTTTGGGATTTAATATGACCTTAGGAAGTTGTTCTCGCTACATAGATTTGTGTCCTCCTCCATTTGGTTATCCTTCCAAACACATGGAGAGTTTGTTTTTCCTCCTACATCATGAACTTATGTCAATGTCATGTTGCTTGGGTCTGATCATCTGTCGTGCTATTGTCCAGTGGAATTTTTACCCATCCTGATTCAGCATTTCTAAAGTTTGTCTCTTATCCTCACGCCCAGCCATCCCAAAATCCCAATCAAGTCTTTGTTCGAAATCAATGAAGTTTTATGCCTGATCACTGAGATCCTTTCGTATGTTCCCCGACAAGCCATTGAAGACCTCTGGGTAGTGAATTCATACACCCACATGACACTCCTACCTGATTTTTGAAGATCTTGAAGTTTTTGCTCGAGCTCTAAAGGCCTCATCTCCAACCATCGGACGTCATTTGGATTCTTAAAGATGGATACTATACATGTATATCTTTGATTTTGAGATGTAGATCCATTGTGTATTGCTCACGGATACACTTTATATAGTTATATGAAATGTATCTGTAGTGTATTTGATTGGAAGACATGATTTGTTTCATCATGAGCATGGGTATGCCTGCCTCGGTGAGACAATTGTTATTTTTGTAGATGGCACCTCCCGAACTCTAGTCCCGGGCTCACTCGCTTCATATGTTGGTGAAGATTTTGTAATGTATTTCGGCCATTAGATGCTCTTATGACCTCACACATTAGGGGGCATTTGTTATAATCCTAAATTGCACCATACATGAATACCTGGCATTTGGCCCTCTTACTTGTTATTTTTTCCAAAACATCACTGAGCAGCTCTTCTTAAAAACCCTATTTTTGAAGATGTACGTGCCCTGCACCACTACTGTTTGTGTACACATGCTTGTTTCACCACTAAATCTCACGTATGTACACTATTTTCACCATTACAGCCCGCGTATACCCACAAAAGTTGCAAAAATTAAAAAGTTGCAAGGAATTCGTTGAGATTATGGGTTATTGGGTAGTTTTCCAATTGTCCCACTCCCTATAGCCCGTCACCCAACCAAATAACCATATTTTTGTCATATAAAAGGAGGTTTTGGGGTCTCATTCCAAACATAAGCATAAGAACAGTGAAACTCTACCCGTTTCACATCCCCTCCTTGCCCCAATAATTTTCAGCCACCTTGTGAGATTTGTATCAGAATTTCCTATTCTAGCCCTTTTTCCTCCATCATAAGCCTATGTCATTTCCCTATAAGAAGTGTGAGAGGAGAAAGATACCTGGAAGTGTAGTTGGAGCTTGGTGAAGAGGATCCTGAACCAGGTTCATGGAGCAGTCGTCGATCTCATTGTAAGTAAACATTTTGATATCAATAAAAGGAATATTTTTTCTGTCCTGAAATATGATGTGTAAAATATCTATGTTTGATTTATGTTTTATACTGACATATAACCCATGATTCATATATGATATGCATGTTTTTAGTTCCTTGTTTATCTATTTTTGAATGCAGGCCATCCTTGGGAGGAGACTTGTAGTCAGTGCATCAATCGAACGCGAAAGGATTGACATCAGACGCAGAGTAAAAGGTAGAGTTACTGAATCTTTTCACTTTGTATTTCATGCATGAATGTGGGGTCTATTTGGGGTAGTTATAAAAAGTAGGATACTTTTAGACGGTTAGATATGCCTACATGTTGAACCCTAGTGTAGTCCATAGGGGGGTTTTCTCGCTATAGCACAAATGAATCTACGCCATTTGGGAGAGAACCCACCTGGGTAGCCTTTGTGGATTATTTTAAGGATTTCTACCCTGTTGGAAGCTACAATGACCAACATATGAGATGGATGACTCTCTATCAAGAAAGAGGCTAGTCGGTGTCGAAGTACATTAATATATTCCATACCTTATGCTCAATGTTGGGTATTAGAGACTCTAAGCAGCACCTAGTTTTGAAGAATCGTAGTGGCCTACACATGTACATACAAACAAATATTGATTTCTTGGAGATCTCCTCACTAGGAGCTACTTATCGATATCTAGTCAAAATCGAGCAGAAATTCAAGCAAAAGAGTAAGCAACAGTCCGGGTTTGCAAATAAACCACAACAAAAGCATGGCAAAGGAAACCCTAATGAAGGACAAATAAAGGAGAGTCAATCTCAATAAAATTAGTCCAAGTTTCCATCTAAGAAGGGTGATGGGAAGTCGAAGAAGGACACCAAAAATTTGTGTGATTTCCACAAAATCCCCTAGTACAACATCGACGAATGTTGCTCAAAACAGTCATTGGTGGTCGATTTCTAAGAAAAAAAATCAAAACTCAACTTGGACTTTCATTTAGAGTACAATAAAGGGAAACATATCATCAATGCATAACCCATTTCTACCATTGCAACCACAACAATACAACCAAGAGAACTAGAGGAGCCCGAGGAGGGGGAGCACCTCATCCACTCACAAATGTGGTTAAAGGGGACCCCATTGCATTTCATTGTTGACAACAGGAGTCAAAATACCCCAATATCAGTCGAGGTCATCGAGAGATTGAAGTTTCCAATGATGCCACACCCCAAACCATAAACCATCAAATGGTTGAGTCGGGGATGAGACATTTGTGTTAGCCAGTAGTGTCGCCTGTCCTACGGAATCAAGCCCTTCAAGGATGAGGTATTATGTGATGTCCCTCCACTTGAAGTTTGTGATTTTATTTTTGGATAACCATATATGTGGAAACATCATGTTATCTATGAGTCTCGGCCCCGCATTTTCATTGTTACTTTGGGAGGCCAACTCTATAGGATACCAGAGGCAGTTATGACTACTACCATTTCATTGATCTCGACAAAACAATGTTGTAAAGTCTTGATCTGGTCATAAGGTGAACCGAAGATCACTACGACCACCACAACCTCAACCCAAGACTTTTTTATACAACAAAAGCAGGTCGCCAAGATTGTATAGGAGAAAAAAGATATTTTTCACCTACGGGGGTGCCTCTACACTGCCAAGTTAATAATTTCACTGACTTGGTGCCCAATGCTCCCTTACCTAGTGGTCCAATCTATAGACGCTCCCTTCCAGAGAGTGAGAGTATTCCATATGTTTAGCATAGCTCTATTGGCCACAACCCTTTTCAGGTGTGCTTCGGTTTCTATCCATTAACCCCCATTGATATAGCTCTTCCTTCTACATCTTCATTGACATAGTCCTCCCATACTCAGACCAAGGCAAATCATGCATCCAAATTTTTTCAATGGATCTAGAACCTCCAACAACAATTTCATGACATCCTTCAACAAGCTAATGCCAAGTACAAGCAGGACAACTACTCCAGCAAGGCAAGTGACTCACCAAGCTTCAAATTCAGCAAAATTTCCCCCATATCCCGAGGGAACTTGATGCAATGGGGACTATTGCTTCTTAAGGGGGGAGGACTAATGCAAGTGGATCTTGATGGCCATCCACCTTTTCCACTCAATCAACTCTTTCAAGCACGTGGTTTTGATAAACCATGATATTCACCCTTTTGATGGGGAATGTAATGCAATGCCATCTCCATTTGTTAATTGCATCCATCATATGTACATGCCTACAATGTTAATGCACTAGATCCCACTAGAAATCTGCAGTTAAATGTGTTTGGGTGAGAGTCGTGTTGGGATGGACGACCTCCCAGGAAGTCCTTGTGTTTTACATGCCTATGGAATTGTGTAAACTTAGATCAATTTATCCCACATGCATCATGGAAATTATTCTCCTCTCACTCTCTCATATATAATAGAGGTAAAAGATGTCCTTTGAGCATGCAATGGAGTGTGATGTAATGCTTTCTTGTGAATGAGTGTAGTTGACATTTCTTTCTCTTTAGAGATAAGGTACCACCATCTTAGCAAGTTTGTGTTCAACATTGTTTTTCTATCTTATTCATTAATAGAAGTTGGGTTTCATTGTATTTATGTGTTCTTTGCTATAGTTTTGTTCATATCTCATTATGTTCTCAACATAATCGGTATCAGTGTTCTCTCCTATAGTTTTGTTTGTATCTCATTTCATTCTCAATATAGTCTAGACCAGACATACATTTATTTCATTACAAAATATAAAATCCTAAATTATATTTTACGGTTGTTTCAATCGTATTTTCAAAGGATTAAGTTAATTAGTGGACATTCTAAACCATTTTTTTGATGACATTCTTCTCCAAATACTATAGGAATTTTTCCATAAGTTATACTTCCACCTGGTTGATTGGAACTTTGAATATGGAACTTCATCTTTAAATGTTTTGTCCCATTTTAAGAAGAGCGAGATCATCAAAATTTTCAAAAAAAAATGAGTGAATCAGGGATGAACTTTTCCTTGATGAGAAAAGAATAAAAAAGTTGAGTTTGTGCACTTTTCAACTCACTCCATTTTCAAATCTGGTTACTTTGAGGTCAAGATTGTGTTTCATGGATATCATTTGATTATTGTGAAGTTATGTATGGGAACATGGTGTTTTCATTATATAATATTATGATTAATGATATCGATGTTTATATGCATTTAATTCATCATGTTGAATCTTAATTAATAAACTTATGTTTATTGGAGGTAGTAATAAGGAGAAGGAATAACTAAAGATGTGCCTAGGATACATGATATTTATCAAAGGGGTTGTGTAATGTCCCTTTCCAAATGATATCTCAAGGATATTGACGTAATAGCCTAAGTGATTTTCATAGGCTATAATCAGTGGAAAAAGAGGATTAAATAACTATATAATGTCATCGAAGCGGAAAAGTATTTTTTTTTAAAAGTGACAATGAGTAATTAATTAAAAGGGTGTTTTAAGTGACTTGAGTTTATAAAGTCACTTTACTTTATTAAAAGGGAAAAAGGGTCTGAAAAGGGTCAACAAGGAAATAAAAGGACAATGAGGGCGCCCTCTCTCATTATGCAATTGTTATTTTCTAAAAACAAAATTGAGAAAGTTCTTGTGGCTTTTGGCTCTTGGGACGAAAAATCCTTGATAAGGAGATTGAGATTGGGTTCGGTGGTGAAATCATCCACCTTAGTCGATCATATAGGAGGGATCATTCGAATTTCATCATTGTGCTTCAGTGTGGTTGAATATTTCATCATTTGGCAGTTGGGTTTCAGTGTTGGGGTCGATTCTGCTTGAGTAGGGTGATTTTGGGTTTGTGGTTGTGTTTTTATTGAGTTGGGGACCAAGTTCATTCAACTAGATGACGGATTTTCTTACTAGGGACAAGTTAACTCATTGTTGGGTGAGTATTCTTTCTTTCGGGTCGCATTTCTCTTGGTTGGATCATTTCTAGATGGTTAGAGGTCACATTTCTCTTGGTTGGGCCATTCTTGGACTATTAAAGGCCTCATTTCTCTTGGCTGGGCCATTTATAGATTGTTAGAGGCTATCTTTCTCTTGACTGGGTCATTTCTAGATTGTTAGAGGTCGATTTCCTTTCTTAGAGGTCATGTTCTCTTTGTTGGGTAGCAACATTTTGCCTTTGGTTCGAGTCTCTTGTCATTGAGCCAAATTTCTTCTTATTGGCTGAGTTTCTTTCGTAGTAGAGACAACGTTGTGGGTTGAGGTCTGTCAACTAGAGTCTGGACAACCATACATGTTTTGTTCTGGTCTATTCTTTTACCAACAGATCTGTAAACTTCCACAGAAAAAATATACCAGACCAAATATGTCAATGGGGGGAAAGTTTCTTGCTATAAAGGGTGCATTTCCTTGGTGGGTATTCATGTAGGCCTGTAGAGGCAATTTCTATCATTGCAGGCAACTTGAGAGGGGACGATTCAACACAAACACAACTTGCAACACTCACTTATTTTCATTATATCAGATCTGTACCAATTATGTTCATGACGTCACATCTATCAAATTTATATCAGATCTTTAAACCTAATTGTTGTTGTATTAGTTCCATTTGAATTATTAGTAAAGAGGATTAAATTGATGATGTTTTCTTGTTGTTATAACAACATAGTACAGTTGTTGTTCATTGTCAATTTATTGTTGTATAAAATGCTTGTATGCAAACAGTTTGACTAAATGTCTATGCGGGGAAACTAAGTAAAAATCCCAAAAAAATATAGTGGGGTTATTACAGTGGTATCAGAGCTTGTGATCCTCCCATCCTGTGAGTTTATACAATATTGTCTATGGAAAACAGTCAAAACAATGCAGGGAACAATGGAGCTCGTGGTTCAAAGGGGTAGTGAACAAGGAATCAAAGATAGCAAGAGTAAGATGAGGAGTTTACAGATTGTTTGAGGGAATATATGGCGCATAGTGAGTCATTTCACGAAACCATGTTATTCAAGTATTTTTGTACCATCAAACATCCTAAGTGGTATGAACCCCAAGTATCAGTGAACAAGAAGGTGAAGGTGCCAAGGAAAAAGGCACTAGTTTTTGAATTTTTTATACTTCTAAAAATGAGGAAAATGTTGACTCTTCATATGTTTCTTCTCCTGAAAATAAGCACATGGTCACTCATGAGGTCTTAGAACCTGAGAGCACAAAGGATATTTGGGAAGACAAGGAAGAAGATAACACTAATATAGTTTTATTCCATCAGAGTGACAATGTGGTTTGGGATGAGGAGCCAATTAATCGCACTGTGATCTGGATGAAGAAGAAGGAAATGTTGTTGATGGTATGGGGGACACAAGTCTCTTTGATGTTAAGTTAGAGACTGTGTTTGATAATCCTTGTGGAGGGAATATTTTCCTTGATTAAGTGATTCTTGATCATGACGCTATCCCATATTTTGGAGATTTCATGGTATCATCTAGTAATCCAATTGGTTTTGATGAGGGTAGTGTTCTTACATTGGACAACAAAATAGAAAATCAATGGTGGGATAGCCCATGCCACTATGATGAATATGAAGGAAGGTGTTCAACTATGCACGACTTGAAGGACCATTTATTGGTCACAGAGGAGTAGATTGTACAAGTGTTGACGAGGGAAGATGGTGCTCATAAGTTCATTGAATGTATTATATGGAAAACCCATATGGAGGAGAGACAAAAAGGAGTTGCACGTGGAGTCACTAGTGCTCAATTGCTCATAATCAAAGAAGCACTAGAGCATATGAAATAATATTACTTGCAGTTGTTCATGGATGGGGACCTTTCTCTCAAGTTTGATGAAGACAAGGAAAGCGAGGTTGAGGAGCTTTATTACCGATTGAGTTTGGAACGATCCTCATCACTTACAACAGAGACTCCATCACCTTTGGCAGTTGTTAGCACATAGAATTGTAGGGGTAAAAAAGGACCACTTTGGGTTTTGTTTTTGAGTCACACCTTTGATCCTTACATCATTACAATGACATGTCACCTCTAACTTGTATAAAAGGTTCTATTTCCCATCATCCATCTGTTTAAATGTCAAGTTAAAAATAGTTGTATGTGTTGCCAACTCAATAGGAGAGTTCACAGCGTACACAAGTGCTCCATTCATTCATTGTCATCATTACATTTTTTTCATGCTAAGGGATTTCATTGTTTTTAGAGCCTGTTTTTAACAAATTTTCAGAGATCGGGTCTTTGGACATCCTAATAGTCTCCTCGAATCATGCAAATCTTGTTTGAATCAAGCGTTGTGAACTTCGTTGCAAACTCATTTCCTCTAGCAGAGTATTCTAAATATTTGATCATAACTTTTGAACAACGACGTGGGATTTTCTGAAATTTTTTATGGAGAATGATATTGGCATTAACCTGCTGACAAAAATTCAACCCATCCCAGTTTGGAATTTGAAAGATAAAATTAAAACACTAGTGCACTGTGAACTGGTTGAATATGAGGAAGGTTTAGAGGTTGGATAGCTTGCAAATGTCCCTGTGCAAATTCAAAGACATCAGCATCAAGCCTAGGTCCACCAGGTTCTCCATGAGAGTTTCCATCCTATTTGAGGGTTGAGAAAGGGGTTTTGGTTGGATTTCCTCTTGGCACTGCAAACTCTATGTTGCAAATCCAGCATTGCAAACCCTATGTTCCAGCACTTTTTAAAGACCTTTCTCATGCATCTTTCTAAAGATGAAATCTTAACAATTTATTACACTCCTATCCAGTATGTAGTGTGCAATTGATCATCTGTGGGAGCCGACTTGAAATTTGTAAGTGTAGTGATGCTGCGAACAAATTCTGATGTTGATAAAAAACCTATTTTGTAGAGACCTGCCATTGTCTCCCTTCATTATAATTCTTGGTAGTAATGAATTGATATGTATTGTCTTATTCCTGGATGTGTAATGAGTTGATATGTACAGAAGTTCTATACAGGATTAGCCTATTGGAAAATTCTTGTCATCAAAACCCTAATCTTCGGTATCCCCTGTTTCACATCGAACAGTCATTTAATATTGCAGTAAGGTTTTCTTCATACAGTATTTATGGACAATCAACAAAAAAGGAAGACACATAAAGGAGGAGCTTTAGAGTTAGAAAATGAAGAAGTTGAACTTACTTAAACAATATCAGTTTTTGACAAGTTTCATGTTTATGCATTTTTGAAGATTTGAGGATGGTTATCCTATAAACCATATTCATCTCCTGGGATGTTCTCTTCTAGTCATATACCAAGATAATGAGTTGTTACAATAGTTGGTGGCACTGGAGATGGTTTTTGGAATAATTTAAGGAATTTTCAAGTGAAACTGGATGCTACAACAGAGTTCGCAGCGTGGGCGTTGCGAACTGGTATTTTTGATAGTTTGTAAACAATTAGCACACAACAGAGGAATTTTTTGCTTATAACTTTTGATTTCCAATCTGGGTTCCTCTGGAATTTGGAGTGGAGGTAAAACATGGTGTTTTTTACTTTCTAAAAAAAAATCAGTCTGACCCAGTTCGTATTTTCAGAGAAAAGATCAAAAAAATCACCTACAGGAAAGTTCATAGCGCATGTTGTCACATGTGTTGTGAACTCTAACAATTTGACAAATTCGAACTATGGGAAGGTTTCTAGCTATGAAGTAAGGTTTGAATGGTATCCTAGGAGTTAGTTTGATATGAGGGACATGTGTTCCATATCCAAATCAATTAGGATGAAATGTTTCAAGAGGAATTTATCACAATAGGCAAGATCCTGGAAAATAGGATTTTGTTAAGTTTTTGTTGGAATATTTTGTAACAAGACTCCTAAATGAAGGAGGAGCCTATGGATCTCCTTGGTTTCGACATCCTTAGGGTAGATAGAGATCATTGACTACAAATTAAAGGCATTTTGAGAAGGAAGGGGTTGTATTCATGATCCAAGAGAGGAGAGAGTTGGAGGAGCAGTTTTAGTTGCTCATTTGTAAGCCTAAGGGCCTGCTTGTAATGACATTTTCTGCCATTTAATATTCATGAGAGTTTTTACCATATTGTATTATGTATTTTCCCAATTCTTTTTTATCTTCTTGCTTAAACATATTGCAAGTTTTGAGGATCATATCTCTTATTGATTGATGGATTCATGAACAATAGAGGATTTATTGTAGCTTTCCCATTAAATCATTGTTTATTGTTTAAGCAATATTTACTTGTTTGCAGAAAGGATCTATGAACAATGGATGTTCTTTCTTTTGTCATATTCAACATGCTTCTACTCACCATTATATATCCCTTTTGTCTGATATACATTTTGATTTCCTTTGATCTGTAGGATGTTGTGACTCCTTGCCCAATGGAATGCTTATGCTGACAGTTTGTTTCCCTCTCCCTTTTGTTCCCAGTCTTGTTCATCCACCTACTCAAACCATTCAATCCATTTATATTTTTATGGGTACTGGGCTTACACTTACAGCAATCTAAGTGTGACTCTCAGTGCTAATAGCAGCCATAACACATGAGGATGTGAGTGGCCTCCATGATTTGAGGGAGGAGCCTCGTGTGACGATCTCGCATGAGGAGCATTCATGGTTGCAGGTGCTTGAAGAGAGGTATGACACAAAGGGTTTTGACTATGCTCTTGTTTTTCACTGTGGATATTGTTGAGGAAAAGGTATGAAGACCTTACTCAAGCATTTTCATATCTTGTTGGGCTAAGGCAAGATAGTTGGGAATGTTACCCGGGGTTTATAGCCTTAGAATAAAAGAAACAATCACTTAATCCATGGGTATTAAGTACAAAGGACCAAGGATGGTTTTTTTTAAATTATATGTAACTTTGCAAAGAAATAAACTAAGCAGAAATTACATGAGTATGTACATTGAGATAAAAGCGAAATATGAACCAAACCATCAAAAATACATATGTGAGACTGAAATTAGAAGTCTGATTTTTATATTGATTTCATTTTGGGATACAAAACTGAATTCTCTTTACAAACCCCTATGAGGGTAGGGACCAAAGTCAGATTTAAAATCCTCTGATGGGCACCATACAAAAAGACTCTGAAAACAAAAGAAAATTGAAGCTAAAGACCTAGATCATATTGCCACAAAATGTTGTCACTTCACTCTACAAAATATTCTTTATCAATCATAAAATTTAATTTATAAAAAGACAAGAACACACAGACTGCCAAAGATAAATCATACACCTTTAAAACAAGCTATTGAAATATGTGATTCAGTTTTGAATCATGTTTCCTTCAATAAGACCCTACTATCATCAAGATGGTTAAGCCTTATAGTAAACTCAGAATGAATGGAAAATGAAAGTATCTCACAAGTATAGAGAAAACCTTATGTATAAAGTTCTCCCTCTATTATCTCTCTTTCCCTTGTCTCTTCATTTGATTGAGATTTTATTCTAATATTCATGATCAAATATTTTAATATCAGCAAAATATAATATGACTATATCCAAAAAAAAATGGCATTATATCCATGTTGTCCAAAACACTTTCTAAACATGTATTTGTTGTCCAAAATATTTTCAAAATAAAAATATTGTCCTCAATAGAAAATCATATCAATCAGCATTAAAAACCATATTTACTATGAGAGGCATTTGGCCTCTTTTCACTGCTGCCCTCTTTTGATATTTTTGTTGCGGCCTTAGGTTGGTTGGGACCTTGAGGATGAATCTCGTTGATGACATGGGAACAATTACCTTTGAGACGAAGACGAGAAGACACAGATTCAGAGGAATCTTTAGATGACTTGGAGGGGGTGGCCACTCCATTTCCTTTATCTGGTTTGGCTTGGGAACCTTTGTTTTTATCCTTTTACTTGCATGGGAGGAATGTACTGGTGAGACAACATAATCATCTTGGGTATTTGGATTTATTGACGGTGGAGGAGGGGGTAATGGTAAAGACACAATAGGCCAACCATGGTGATGAGGATCATGTTGATGGAAAAACTCTTGCCAACCATCATTGGCAGGTGGTTCTGGTTGCATACAAACGTGAGGGGGAACATGGATACTAGAAAAGTTTTGATGCAGTTGGAAGGGAGGCCTCTCGGGTCAAGGCTGGAGAATCCCATGGCCAACTAGGTTAAAGAAACTGGCTTGGAAGAGTTGATTTAGTTCTTGTGGATCAACATCAAAATGTATCAAAAACCATGGCCTTTTATGGCCTCTTTCCCAATTTCCTATGGATCTATTTTCACCTCTATTAACACCTTTGCCATTGTTGCCCCTACTAAAGAAGCTCATCCTAAAGAAATATGCCAAACATGTCATGAAAATGTAACACACCCAACCCCTTAAAGGAACATTTAAGGGATGGGGCATCAAAGTTTTACTTTCCCTTGGTTCATTTATGGTCCCTTACTAAGAAAAACCCTACCTTTTTTCTCACCCAAATTTTACATCTCCCCTTACGCGCTTAAGCCAACTAGCGGGCTCCTCCTCGTGACCTCAGGCTGAAAACCGAGAGCTGAAAAGTCTACATAGCAAGGATTTTGGGACTTCAAAACTCCCAAACTTCGGGGTTTCCAATGATGTTGCACTGCGTTCCTCCCTATTGTTGAATTCTCGGATCATCGAACAACTAAGGGAATCAATGGCTCACGACACTCACCAAGATCTTGCGGTTGGAAGGAGGCTTCAGAACTTCAAGCTTCATAGATATTTCTTGCTCTGTCATGCCATATCCCCGGACCACCAAACTGGCGGAGTTACTAAGGACCCTGCTCAATGGCCTTAGGTCTCCCACAGTCAACAGTCACGATCTATTCTAGATCTCTTGGCTTCAGGAGTTCCAGAGGGTTAACACCCTCACTCTTCCAAAGAGTCAGACTAGCGGATTTGCGAAGGAGTCTAAGATTTCTCCACGTGGCCCTGGTCTTTGGGACCTTACGCAGACCTATGCCACAACGCTCCAAATTTCCAGACTCCCGGAGTTTTAGACTACCGAAGTAATCCACAATCACATGGGATGACATATAGTACACGGTGGAAAGTACAGGTGGGTCTTGAGTACCCCACCTTTCAAATGAGTCCAACATTGTGTACTCAAAAAGATAGAGCTTAGACATGGCCCCTACAGGGGTGACACATGTCATAGTCTAATGGGTCCATGGGGTCTGCAGAGGCACAAATCTAGTTGACACGTGGCACACGTAATATGGGTCCATGTCACCTTAAGTGACGTCAAGGTCCCATGTCATCTCAGACTGATATATTCCCAGCCCTTTGGTCTCACGGTCGGTAGGATTCCAAGTAATGCCAGGATCCACGACCTCCATTACTTTGGGGTTTTGACCTTCAGGGGTTTCACGGTGTAACTTCCTCATTTTTCCCGGAGCGGTTAGCACCATGCTAACCTCGAGCTAAATCTAACATCCAGGGGAGATCTTGAAGGATCCCCAAATATATGATCCGTGTTAATTCGCCACTCCAGTCTTCGGGGGTTTCAATGTTAACATTACTCCAATATTCGAAAGTGGAACTTCGCCAAAGTTTCCTTAGCGTAGATATGACGGTCGTGGAAGGGATTGAAGGATTCCCCATTCTACGACCCTTATCACTTCCCAGCTCCAGTCATTCTAAATCTTTGTCATTGAAACACCTCTATTCTCCTGAAGTGGTCAACATCGGGTTGACCTTGCCAGGTATTTGACGGTCAGTGAAGCTCCCGAAGGATCCTTAGGTCTACAGTTCTCATCTCTTTGGGATTTTGGCATTCAGGGAGAATCAATGTCATATCATTTCTATTCTCTTGAAGTAGAAATTTTTCAAAGTTCCCTCGGTGTAGATCCAACGGTCAAGGGGTCTTCTGAACACCCTCAAATTGGTGGCTCACGTTAATTCGTGAAGGTTAAAGGGGTCAATGTTTAGCAGTGGGCAGGTCTATTTTCCATGGTTAGGGGAACCTCCAGGTGTTGGTCGACCTCATGGATAACTGTAACATCCTGTCAGGTTCGACCGGTTTACAAAAGGGTAAGGTCATGATACTCTGGAGTTCTGAATCTAAAAGGACTTAGCTCCTCTTTGGTATAACATTAGATTCCCATACCTTAGTCACATGGGTCCTTCGAAGACTCTCATGGGCTACACGCTATTCTCTTAGTCGTAAAGGGTTAAGGATCTGAACATGAGCCCTTGGTCATAAAAAGAGGATTCTGAAGGAAATGACCTTCTTCCATGGATTTTGAACTTTACATTCCCGCTAAGGTAGGTCCGAGGGGTCGGTAGGACTTCAACATTTCAGCAAATCCTACTCTGGTTCTCCTGTAGATTCACATATCGTGACTCTCTAGCAGCTAGACTGAGGTGAACAGAGAATCATTCAGAAACATGGACTCACAGAGAGACAAATACATATTCCTACCTCTAATCGTTCAACGTGGAACTTTGTCAATCCATATACATGCATTAGCAATTTGTAACACAAAGTATGAAAATACTTATCAAAAAACCAGAGTTTGTGAAGCGATTACTTAAAAGGGTGCTTGTTTCCACCCAACCATAGGCACATCTAATCCTGATGGATTTATTGTTGGCCACCCCCAAGCTAGACCAGGATGCTCTAAGAGAGACTATTTCCTCTTGCTCAATGATAGTCGAGGACGAAGGTTACTCTCCTCCTCCTGCAAGATCTTGGCAACCGGTTTTCTCTGTAACAGGCAAGAAGGTTTTCTCGAGTACTTCCACAGTCACTCTTCATCCTTGTTTATCATCTTATAACAAGAACCATGCCCATGGCTTCTTGCGCCCATAAAAAGATTACTTCCAAGTTCTTCCTCGAACCAGAGAACTACAAACTGTGTTTTCCACTCTTCTTTCTTCGTAGGTCCACTTGCTCTCCCTTCTGCCTCTACCCACGAACTACCTCTTCCTTTCCTTTCTCAGCAAGTTTGTGTGGGTCTGGATGCCTATATCGTGGTCAAGTATGGAGTCTTACAGATGGGTACTCTACCCCATCTCCTCATTAACTCTTGAGGAGGACTTCCCCATCTACCACTTCTAACTGGTAATTCATATCTGGGTCAGAGGACTATTTTGAGTCATTAATTCCAGTAGGGTATTGGTTTGGTGTTGGTCATTTCAACCATTCTTGGTTCCACTCACCATCTCTCTCATAGAATCCATGGTCTATCTTGGCAGACCCCTTTTCAGCAGTTATGCAACACTTATTCACTTTCTATTAATACCAGAAAATACATGAATTGACCTTTTGTACAAAGGTTCATCAAATCAAACATTCACACATACCTAATCTTCCATAGTATCTTGCCTAGTTATAGTTATATTTAAAAACTAGGAGAAACGTGGGTGTTACAAACCCCTCCCCCTTAAAGGAACATTGTCCTCAATGTTCTATCCACCGATGTGTTTTTTATGTACAGAAGTAAACAAAAATGGATATGCATGTCTCATCGCATCCTCCATTTCCCATGTAGCCCCATCTGGGCCAAAGTGTTTCCACTGCACCTTGACCTATGAAATGGTTATGTTCCAAGGTGAGGTGTCCTTCCTATCTATTATGTGTTGAGGTTCTGGTAGGAATTCTCCCTCTGGTTCCACCTGAATTACAAACCAATCAATAATAGGATTATGATCATGTATATACTTCTTTAATAACGAAACATGGAAAACATCATGGGCTTTCACTATGGGAAGAAGTGCTAGCCTATAGGCTACATGTCCCACTCTATCCAAAATTTCAAAGGGTCCACAATACCTAGGTGCCAACTTGGCAAAAAATCCCATCCTTAAGGAGATTTTATTAGGTTTGACTCTAAGATATACATGATCCCCTCTTTTGAATTCTCTAGGTGTCCTCTTTCTGTCTGCATATTTTTTCTGTCTATCCTGAGATATTTTCCAAATTTTGTTTTATCTGAATTATTTGTTGTTCCATTTCTTTCAGCAAGTCTGGATCGATTGTAATTCTATCTACTAGATTATTCCAGCTAATTGGAATCTTGCACTGTCTACCATAGAGGGCTTCAAAAGGGCTCATCTTTAATGACTCTTGATAGCCATTTTTGTAGGCAAACTCTACCAGTGGAAGGTAGTCTTCCCACTTCTTAGGATGATGCATTACATGCATCCTTAACATGTCCTCTAATACTTGGTTTACCCTATCTTTCTATCCATCAGTTTGAGGGTGATAGGTTGTGCTAAACAACAATTTAGTCTCAAAACCAGCCATTAAATATTTCCAAAAGCTTGAAGTAAATTTTGTATCTATGTCAGATACAATCTCCTTAGGCATGCCATGCAGCCTAAATATTTCTTTAATGAAAATACTGGAAATATCTATCACCTTGCAGGTTGACTTGATGAGAATGAAGTGAGCAGACTTGCTTAATTTGTCCACCACTACCATGATGGATTCATTCAATTTGGCCGATTTTGGAAATCGAGTGATGAAATCCATGGAGATGGTTTCCCATTTCCATTCTAGAATTGGTAGGGGATGCAACAACCTGACTGGATGCCGGTGTTTTTCCTTAACCTACTGACATTCTAGACATTTAGCCAAGTAATCAGCTATGTCTGTCTTCAGCCCTGGCCAATAAAATAGTTTCCTAGTGGTTTTGATCATTTTTTTTAACCAGAATGACCAGTATATGGTCTTTTGTGTAGTTCATCTATCATGAACCTCTTCAAGTCATCACAATTCGGGATATACAACCTACCTTTGTAAGTTATCGGGCCATCATTCAGCAATTGATATCCTTCATACTTCAACCATGTGGTCTCTTGTTCTAAGTATGATTTCACAGTCTCGAAAAATGAATTTGTTTCTTGTGCACTCTTGACTCTCTCCCTGACATCCATTTCACAGGTGCTTACAAATGTCAGGTGAATCACTTTCATACTTATGTTAAGGGCATCAGCCACCCTATTTTACTTTCCTTTGATATGTTTGATTTCAAAATCAAATTCACCAAGGAGAGCCATCCATATCTCTTATCTAGCATTGAGCTTTGGTTGATCAAACAGATACCTGAATCCACAATGGTCTGTCATAAGCACAGATATCCTACCCAGGAGGTAATCCCTCCACATTTTTAAAGCATGCACGATGGAAGCCAATTCTAGATCATGGGTCACATAATTGACTTCATGCTCATTCAATTTTATGGATTCATATAAAACTGCATTCTCTTCTTGCATAAGCACTCCTCCGAGTCCTTCCTTCCAGGCATATGTACACACAAGGAAGTCCTTGTTTGGATCTGCAATCTTCAGCATGGGTGCATTGGTTAGAAGGTATTTTAGTTCTTGAAATATCTCTTCACATTCTAAGGTCCAAAGGAATTTAACTCCAGGTGGATATCGATGGCCACCCACCTTTTCCAACTGGCTCAAAACATCTTTATGGCAATTTTGGCAATTTACTATTTTTAGCAGGTTTTAACTTCCAGGGCCATTTTCAGGGCCTAAATGAAGGTTTTTTGATATCGAGGTTTTCATCGGTAGATGAAGGCATGACTGATACCCCAAAATGAATCTCCTCGAAGATACCTTTCCAACGAGCTATCATACGCCTAAAACGGAGATCGTATGCAAAAGTTACGACCTAGGGAAGTTGATGTACTAACTTACCCAAACGGGGCCCACATGACTTTTGGCGCTTCATCTCCTAGGGTTAGGTTTTTGGATGTCTAAGACTTTTGGCATTCCTGTTTATTGTAAAAAGGTCTTCAGAGCCTCATTGTAATCATCTTCTTGCGAATGTGAGTAGCCGTCACATCTCTTCTCAGAGATACGTTGCCACCATTCTAGCGAGTCTTTCACTCTGTATTTTTACAGTCTTTGTACATTTCTTTGATTAATAGAAATCGTGTATTACTGTATATCTGTGTTTATGGTTGCATCTCTGATACATTTATGTTATATTATTGAATATATTCAATATCTCTTTGCATTTCTTTATTATATCTCTGCTCTCATTTCGTGTCGAAAATAATCTGGATCGGTGGTATCAGAGCAGGCTGCTCTTGATCGTTTTTTCAGCGCATGTCCCCGAAGAGGTCCAAGTATAGAAAGTTGGGTCTCAAGCTTGTCTCTCTTGAAGACAATCACTCTAACACACCCAAGAAACCCTCAATGGTGGAATAAAAGAAAAACAACGAAGCAGACGATCCTATCAATCTGTTGCTTGAGCAAGCTCTCACGTGACAAAGGGATGAAATGATGGAGAATTTTTCCCACATCCTTCAATGCCTGTTGATAGCATCAGGCACATCTTCATCAAGTGACCACTTTGGAGGCACCTCACCTTTCAAGGTACAAGTTAACTTTGATATTCCTGTATTTGAAGGACAGATAGATGCAGAAGCCCTAGAAAAATGGTTAACTCTGCTAGAAGGTTATTTCTCTGTTCACAATTTTTTCGACAAAGAAAAGATCACCTACGCACTCCTTAAATCTCTCCCTCATGTCAAACATTGGTGGGAAACTTACTGGGAGAAAAGTTCCACAAAGGAGTTTGGAATATATGGGGTCGATCCCACTTGGGATTTTTTTGTGGATGCAGTAAAGGAACAGTATTACCCTATTGGCAACTATGAGGACCAGTACATGAGATGGACCACATTGCGGCAAGAGAGGGGCCAAGCAGTTCTGGAGTTCACCAATACCTTCCATACCTTGCGCACCAAGCTGGGTATCAAAGACTCTGAGCAACATTTGGTTCTGAAATACCATGGGGCTCTACACAGATACATCCAGAATGAAATGGATTTTCTTGACATCTCATCAGTTGGTGTTGCTTATCGATATGTTGTTAAAATTGAGAAGAAATTTAAGCACCAGAACAAATGGGAGTTCCGGTCTGCAAATCCACAACAACCAAAGTATGACAAAGATGGCCCTAACAAACAGTTTCCCAAAAACCAGTCCAAGACACAGGAAAAGAAGGGTCACGGGAAGACAAAGGACACCGGAAAATGGTGCGAGTTCCACAAAAGCCCCTGGCACAACACTGATCAATGTTAATTAATTAATTAAAGTGATTTAATTAATTAATTAAATATTAATAAAATGAAAGTCACTTTGGAGGGACAAGGTGAGCCAAAAGTATAAAGGAAAGGCAAGGGCCTCTTCCCATTCATTCATGTATGATCTTATTTTAATTTCTGGCTTCTAGCTAGTGAGCCCAACATTGGGGGTTTTGAGGGTTTTGACTTAACAAACCCTAGAGGACGATTCGGTGGTGAAAGATTCCACCTAGCTTGTCCCAAGCTTGGTCTC